>VMDO01011225.1:0-50799 GCA_007922755.1 Pedetes capensis
AAACAAGTGCCTGGTAGCTTTTGGTCCTCACTATAGGCCTAAACATCAGAACCTTTGCCAGAAGGGGCAGGTGAGGGAGGAGGAGACAGGAATGGAGAAAAGGGGGACACTAGGTGCAGACAGAATATCACAATTACCGTGGGGAAAGGCTGGGAGGAATAAAGCTTCAGCAAGGATCCCAGGGGTTCCCTTTTGATCACAAGCAAGGAGAAATTATATAAAAAAACCCAGCCACATGGTCATCACTTCTTTGCCACTGACATCCCATTAACAGCACAGGTCAACACGTTTTGTTCCCAACCAGATCTACAAGAGGGGCTGCTGTCCCACAAGGAGGACTACCCTAGACACCTAGTAGTGCAATGGCCCCTATAGGCTACAAGGCCCCTGAAGAGGCTGCAGTGTGGACATTCATGGCAAGGGCTTTTGAAAGTAGCTAGGGATTCCTGAGAAGCTGAAGGAAGTTTGTGAAGAAGGTGGACACACCTCAGAGGAGATGAAGAGGGTCCCCTGACAGGTTCAGGAGTCTCAGGCCAGCCCCGAGGATACCAGCTGCAGGTCCAACCCACACTTACCACTGAGAAAGCGCTTCATGGTATCGCTGCTGGCCAGCTTCATGGCTGTCTGCCCTGAGTAGGTAGCCAGTGTGGGATCAGCCCCATAGGACAGCAGGAGCCAGATGGTCTCCAGGTTGTCATTGACCACTGCATCATGAACCGGCCTGTGGAGGTGATACACGGTCAGGACGACAGGATCCGAGTGGGAGCTGGGGCCTTTAGGCTTCAGGCTACTGTGTCAGGGAAGTGAGATGACCCCAGGGTGACCCCAGTGTAATGTGGGCTAAGGCTTAGGGCAGGGGGGGGCCACCTCTGGCCTACAACTCCCCATCCTATGTGCCTACCTCCTTCCCCTTCTCTCATGTTCCCCCGCATCTTGGGACAGTCCCTAGGACCCAGTGTGGCTCTACTGGCAGTTTTGGAGTCTGGCAGAGAACAGGCCCCTGCTGGAGCCACCAATTAAAGCAGAGGCAGTGGGGTTGGAAGTGAAGGAGCCAGGTGACTGTCCCAGGGCAGGGATGGGCAGAGCAGCACCCCATCAGACAGTAGCCTAGCAGAGCCTGGACCTTGCAGTCTGGGTCCCCAACTTGGTACGTGGCTCATGTTTGTTTTGCCCAGGAAGTAGGTCCTCTGGTAGAAAAGAAGAGAATGGAGGTGACCTCTCTAAGGCACACAAGGTGTCTTTTTTTTTTTTTTTTTTGCGGTACTGGGGGTTGAACCCAGGGCCTCTCACTTGCATGCTCTGCAAGTGCTGGGCCACTGAGCTGCACCCTCAGCCCATTTTTTACTTTTTGAGACAGGGTCTCGCTAAATTACGCAGACTGCCTCTGGTCTCAAACTTGTAATCCTCCTGCCTCTGCCTCCTGAGCCGCTGGGATTACAAGCGTGCGCCACGGTGCCTGGCTCACGAGGTGTCTTTTAAAAAAAATACATGGAGATCAAATCAGAAAACTCAAGTGTGGAATGCTACCCCAAGATCAGCCTCCCACTTAGCTCCTAAGGCCCAGATGCTACCTGAGACAGGTACCCCACCAGGATGACGCCAGGCGACCGCTGCAGGGTATGGGATGAGCCCTGGACCCCAGCCTCCCCTCAGGACCCAGTGTGGACTGGCCAGCCAGGAACCAACTCATCAGCTCCTACCCTACACCAGCTCCCTCCTTGGTCCGTGGAAGTCTTTCCAAAAGGCTTCCTGACCAGTCCTTTCAGCAATGTGCAACCTGGGCACCCTGGGAAGGTCTAGGTGGAGGCAAGGTCTCCGGGGTGCAGGGCTCAGGGAAGGATCTGCTTTCTTGCCTCGTGCCGTCCTGCGCGCTGCAGTTCACATTGGCGCCGTGCTCCAGCAGGATGTTGAGGATGTCGGTCCAGCCCCGCGAGCAGGCCTCATGCAGCGCTGTGTAGCCAGCATTATCGCGGTGATTCACATCCTGGCTGTCCTTCTGGAGACAGTAGAGAACAACATCCTGTGGGGACATGGGCAGCTCCGTGAGCACAGAGGTCTAACGCCTGGAATCCTCCCAGTTACACTCGAGGCTCCACAAGCATCTGAGGCGTCTCAGGGCCTCCCTTTACATGGAGGACTGCAAGGCACGTCTCAAAACCTTTTGTCAACCAAGTCGCTCCCGAGCTGTTACTGCCAGGGCCCCGGTTCTGGGTCATTCCCTTGGCAGTGGGGAGACATTTTGTATAGCCAAGAACATTCATCTGAATGGGAATCACTGGGGTGAGGGCTGCAGGGAGGCTCTCGAGCCTATCCAGAGCTCACACGCCCAGACCTCGCCTCACTGAGCTTTGTGAAGCAGGCCCAGAGCAGGGAAATGGGGCATGGGGTGGTGAGCCCCGCTGCCCATGTGGATTTAAGAATGAGGGAAGAGTTGCTTCACTGCCTCTCCCTGCATGGTGGCCTCAGCAGGAACAGTGTCCACGCCAGGATAGTCAGTTCCAGCCCTCCCCTCAAGTCGGGATTGTCCCAGGTATAATCCACATCTGTCATTCATCCACACTTTCATGCTTACCTTCTTTGCACTGAGGCTACAGCACCAGTGGTGGAACTCTGGGTACTCAAAGCACCTCAGCTAGGGTGGGACAAGGCTATGAATAAGCTGGGGTCGGGGCTGGCAATGTGACTGGCTATCTGGCTTTCAGAACAAGGTACCCACCAGTGCCAGTGGTACTGGGAGATGGGAGGCTCAGCCCTTCTGCCTGACAGCTCACAGGCTAGCTGCCTAAAGCACCTGGGTGCCTGGGTTGAGGTCGCTGCTGCCTGGATATAGAAACTGGCCTGCTGCTCTCACCTGGGAGAGAGCACAGGGCCTCCTACCCCCCACTCCATGCAGGTACCCACCTCTTCCCCTAGGCCCCAGGACACTCCTCCCCCGAAGTCCCTGACAGCCTCCAGCCCTGTCCTCTTTGTCTCTCCAATGGCTGCTTGTTTGCTGGGTTTGCCCCTGGTACAAGAAAAGTAACCCTGAGGGGTGTAGTCGGTCATCGTTGTCTCTTCAAGTCTCCCTTGACAGCCGTGCAGGCACCTGCACCAAGTGCTCACCAAAGATGGACTGCTTGATGGGGAGACTCCATCGAGCCAGCTCTCCTGCACTGAGCAGCCTGGCTGGGAGCAGCTTGCTTGAAACAAGTCACTTATAGGAATGGAGAGCCTTAAAAAGAAGGCATCCTCTGTAACCAGCATCACCATGCTCAGAGCAAATCCCAAGAAAATCATCAGGGTGGGGGGTAAAGACACGTGATCAAGGGAGTTCATATCAACAAAGTGGGAAATGACAGAAGTGTGTGCCAATGTCAGTTAATCATGGTCAATGAGGTCGTCTTCCACTTCCACTCTGGAACTTGGGAATTAAAAGACCCTGGTTTGAATTTAGACACATATATTCATAGTGTTGAGTGATCTTGGACACCGCATTGGACATTGCTAAGCCTTGATTTTCTCACCTGTAAAATGGGAATAATAAGCTGGGCATGGTGGTGCATGCCTATAATCCCAGTGATTTGGGAGGAGGAGTCAGGAGGATCACAAGTTCAAGGCTAGATGCAGCCTGTGTAACTTAGTGAGACTCTGGTTCAAAAAAAAAAAATACAAAATGGACTGGAGTGCAGCCCAGTGGTAGAGCACTTGCAATATATGTGCAAGGCCCTGGGTTCCACCTCCAAGTACCGCCAAAAACAAACAAACAAAAACCCAAGGATAATAAAATCTACTTCCTTGGCTTAGTGTAATCAAAGCTCTGAACAAAAGAGGTGCTTAATAAATACCCGCTGCTTTTCCTGCCTTCTTTCCCATGCACAGGGTAGTGCAAGGTAGGTTAGCTCGGTTTTGTCCCTCACCCATGCTCCTGACCCCTCCACCTGAAGCAGAAATGAGGGGAAGCTGGAGGAGGAGATAAACTGTGAACAATAATCATCCCTTGTTCCTGACTTGGGGAGCTACCACACGAGGAAATTCAAGACAAAGTGGAAAGCTAAAAAACCCATTCCTATCCTATCCTAGGAATGTAATGGATGATACTGTGTGACTATTTCAATTGCATTTATCCCAAATTGACATTCTATTGAGCTTGCACTTCCACACTTTGAGGTCAGATAAGGGGAAGGCAGCCCAGAAGGCAATGTGGGCAGTGTAGGGAGACCAGCGGAATCAAGGTGCTGTTGAGCCAATGGCCAGCGTCCCTTCACAGTGGCCCAGGCCAATGTTGTCTTGCAGCTGCCCACAGAGCTCACTTACCTTATAGCCCAGGCGAGCTGCCCGCTGCAGGAGGGTCTCACCGGCATTTTTGTTCACTATGAGCCGCCGTGCCTCTGGGGGGATCTGCCGAGTTGTGGGTGACTCTGAGGCCTCCTCTGGGCCGGCACTTCGGGACTTAGAGGGTGTATATGGTTCTGTGGGCTTCACTGGGGTAGGAGGTTTGGGAGATCTTGTCTTCTGCTGGCTCCAACGACTTTTGCCCTGGAAAGCAAAGATGCAGTCCTGGGTCAGGCCAGGCGACACATCCCACCCATCATGGCCACGCCACTCTGCTGCCTACAGCATCACATTTCACAGCATTCATGCTGTGCTTTACTGATAGGACTACCAAGTGGCCCAGATCACGGTCGGCTTTTTTACCTCACAAACCATGGAATGCCAAAGGGAAGACAGAGGTAGGGGGGATCCCAGCTTCTCCTAAGCCCTCTGTATACCTTCGTTACCTACCTCAACCCCCCTGCACTGAGGCTTGGAGAAGCCATGTCTGTAAGGAGTGAGGGCAAAAAGCAGCAGAGACAGCTGTTTTGGACTAGAGTCACAGTTCCTAATGCCTTCACTCTTATTATCAAAACCTCCCCCCACATCCAACCTCCGGCCTTTCCTGTTTTTCCCCATACCACGTCCTCAGACCATGCTCAGGCCCACTTAGGGTGGCGGAACAAGGTGAGGCTGAGAAACCAGGCAGGGCTGGGTATAAAGCTGGCCTCTGCCATCAACTAGCTACAAGACTAGGAGCCCAGCCCAACTCCTCTGAGCCTCACTTTCTCCCATACAGGATCTTTGAGAGAGTGCACTACTACAAAGGCTGCAGAACCACACAATGTTAGGAGATCTGCCCCCCTGAGGGACTCCTGGTGCCTCCCTTTCACCACACTGTTGAACTGAATGTATACAGCAGGTTTCCATACTTATCCTACAATGGTAGCTAACTTGTCTCCTTAACTCAGGGGTCTAGTTGTGGCTGTAGCTCAGTGGTAGAGCTTTTGCCTGGCATACGCAAGGCCCTGGGTTCCATCCCTAGCACCACGCAAAAAAATTCAGGGGTCTAGACGGAGAGGAATTGTACTCAGCAAACCAGATGGAAGGAACCTCATTTGTACCTGGACCTAAGTTAGATGATGAGATTCTAAACTTGGAGCTGATGCCATAATTGGATGAAACTTTGAGGCGGGGGGGAGGGTGTGCGCCTTGGGAGGGACATAAATCACTGGAAGCCACAGGGCAGACTGGAAGCCAGCCTCCAAGATGGACCCTGAAGATCTCACCCGCTGACATTCCTGCTCTTGTGTAGGCCCCTCCTACAGTGGATAGGGCGGACCTGAGTGTGACTTCTGAAGCTAGGTCCCACAAGACATTGTGGTTGCTGCCTTGTTCTCTTCTGGATCACACGCGGTGAGGAAAGCCAGGGCCCCACATCAAGAGGATCCTCAAGCACCCCTGTAGGGAGATTCACAGGGCAAGGAAAGGAGGCCTCCTGCCCACAGCCAGTAGCCACTTACTGGCCACATGAGTGAACTACACTGGAAGCGTGTTCAGGCCCCAGTCAAGCTTCTAATTGGACGAAGCCCTGGCTGACACCTTGACCACAGCCTTGCAAAAGTCCCTATGCAGAGGCCCGGCTAAGCTGCTCCTGAGCTCCAGAAATTAAGTAAGACAATAAATGCTTATTGCTATGTTAAGCCACTGCTTTAGAGTGATCTGTTACACCACAAGAGACTAATATACAGAGGGTGCCAAGAGATGTACACATATTTAAAGTATTGAAATTTTAATACTTGAGCTAGGCATGGTGGTACATGCCTGTGATCCCAGTGACTCAGGAGGCGGAGGCAGGAGGTCCGCAAATCGGAAGCCACAGGCAGCCTGTGTAACTTAGAGAGACCCTGTCTCAAAAGAAAAAGTAAAACATGGGCTAAAGGTGCAGCTCAGCGGGACATCACTTGCAAAGAATGCAGGAGGCCCTGGGTTCAACTTTCCAGTCCCACAAAAAAAAAAACTATAATACTGAGTGTATACTGATAACAAAAGATGAATATAAGTCACGTGTGACTTCTGCAATTACAAGAGATGCTTAAAGTGGTTACCGTCATAATTCAATTCAACTTCAAAAGGTAATACAAAGATAATATCTCTTACAATGTGTATACGTTTGTGGCATCCCCAGTATGTATTTACCCAAATTCCTCAGTGTGTCAAGAACTACAACACTCTGGTCCCCACTGCCCCCTGTTTCTGCACATCCTGAGCACCTACTCCAAATCGTATTATCTGATGCCTGATGCCTCACTTTCTTATTTCCTTTCAGTGTTTCCTGGGTTAAGTCTTGCCTCTTTTACTAGGTTGTTTTATTTCTTATGTTTTGAGATGGGGTCTTTTTATGCTGCCTAGCCTGGCCTCTAACTCCTGGGCTCAAGCAATCCTCCTGCTTCAGCCTCTATACCCACGTGGACACAGTTCATATTGTCACCTTCTCTTTTGTTTCTTATAGTATTAGGCTCAGCGATGGGCACATGATCACAACGGTTGACTTGATTCAAGCCAGCCATGTGCAAAGCCCTGTGAAGCCAGAAAAGTTGCCTAGAAAGACAAAGTCAGAAAAGGAGAAATCAAAGAAAAGATGAGCGCCCACTGCATTTGTTTCCTCTGGGTAAATCCCAAGATCACAAGAAGCCACACTCAGTCTCTATGACAAGACGGCAGAAGTACAATCCCTAGCGGGAAGGCAGCAGCCATGAAGGTATAATGCTTTATCGCCAGAAGGATGAAGCATATAATGGCATGACTGGAGGATGCTGGGCAAAGTCCCTGGGTTTTTGCTAAGGAGCCAAAAGGTGACTCTCCTCCTGGAGGCCAGAGCTTCCAGAGAGCTGGGAGGGAGGCTGCCTGAGAGGCAGAAGAGCAAAACCAAGTAGGGGGATCCCTCCTCTTCCCCCTGGCTCTGAGCCCCTGTGGGAAGAAGCCCTTAGCCAACGCTCACTTTAGTGTGGCTCGAGCGTCCCCCATCCTCCCCCCGCCTTGCTTCCCACTACAAAGCCCTGTGCCATGGGGGCAACCGGAGCAGGTGGTGGTGACTGGGAGAGAAAGAAAGGCCGGAGGGAGAGAGGGGGGCCCTGGGGAGGGACAAAACCCTCTCCAGAAGACCATTTCAGCGGACACACCGCCAGGCAGGGTGACCAGGCAAGAAGCATCAGAGTGTGCTGACGACTGTCGCGCAGCTGGCTACTTTTGTGTGGGACAGGGCCAGCTGAGGGTCCAGGACAGAAGGGCAGTGAGGCAGGTGTCTGTGACCCTCACTTCTTGCCAGAGCTGCTCAGGGATATAGTGTTTCCTGCCCGGCCACCCCTCCCCAAGTGACTCCTGGATACAGACAGAAGCCACCCAGTCACAGACTGGGAGGCATATGGACCCATGAGAGGTCCAGAGGCAGATGCTCGCTCCACATCTGGACTCCGGTACTCAGAAGCATTGAGGGACTTCACACAAGTCCCTTACCCTCCTTGAGCCTCAGTGTCCTCACTAGGAGGATAAAAGTGCCTGCCTTCAAAAACCACTCTGAGTTAAGAGCGACAATGGGAATGATGCACTTAGCGCACAGCAAGGTCCCCTGCTCTTCCACCGGGCCCCTGTCCATCTCCTACTCTGTCGGTCAGAGAGAGTGGACACCAGGCCATGCTACACCATGGAGTGCCTCTGTCCCCTCATTCCTGACTCTGTCTGAAGCGCAGGGATGTGCACCAGCCCTCGGAGAGTACTTTAGGTATATCAAAGCCCGTCACAGACGTTGCCTCCTTTGTTCTCCCAAGCACCCTTGTGAGACAGAAAGGCCATGGAGTATCAGCTCCATTTTTAAAGATGAGCAAATAGACTTGAGTGCCTCATCGGAGCTGGAACGAGGCTCCAGGAGGGGAGAAGGGGAAAGGAGGGGGAGACAAGCACTCACCCTCTCCAGGGCTATTCAGAAATTCCTGCTTGGGAGCTGGAGAGAGCAGTAAGAATCTCAATGACCCAAACTGGCCCAATATGGCCTTTGTTCTGGTTGTCAACGACAAGTACATGCCATGGGTTTGCACTGGACCTTCTTTACTTCTTTCAAATGTAAAGCTCACCTGAGATGAGAACTGTCTGATATTTTTTTTTCCTCCCTAATGCCATGAACATCAGACACAAATAAGATGGTGATTTTGGATGGGAGTCCTAGAAATGCTGGCCTGGCTAACTGGTGAGTGCCCACTCACTAGCTCCTAGGCTTCTACCAGATGCAAAGGAACTGGGAGCTGGAGTGGGGAAAGGCAGCTATAACCTGGGCCCAAGTGGAATCCTGCAGCCCCACCCTCAAGCAACTTTTGTGTGGACCTCGAACCCCTGGCTTCTACAAATTATTTTCTACCTTGGTTGACTCAGAAAGGTCCACGATTGGTTTCCAATGAGTTAAGCCCAAACAAAAGCTTCTTGATTGGATATTAACAAGCTACTCAGGCTAACATCCTGCCATATTCTTTAACTCTTACTTAACTCAAAGGACATCCAAAGATTGTAGAGGAAAAGCCATCGTGGGCCATACCCTATGGTTAGCTATAACTTTCATTCCCATTCTTCAAACCTGCCCCCGAACCCTTCTAAAACTAGCTTGTTGTTGTTGTTAGGTGCTGTCGAGTCAGTATCCGACTCATAGCGACCCTCATAGGGTTTTCAATGGCTGACTGTTTCAGGATTACTTTGGGAGTGGGTTGCCAGGCCCTTCTCCCATTTTCGTGGTGCTGGGAATTGAACTCGGGACCTCAGTAACTGCAGCACAGAGCTCTACCAACTGAGCTAAATCCCAGCCCAGAACTAGCTTAGAATACTTCAATAAACATGTGTGAGTTTGATCTTTTGAAGCCATTGCTAACCCCTCCCAGAGAAGACTCCTGACAGATGGACTTGGTGGAAAGGCCTGTGCCTCTACTCTGTACAGCCCCCCTTGGTGGTCTCGCACCTTCGCCTCTTCCGAGACGTTTCCCATGTGCTTGGTCTTGCACTTGCGTTTTCCTGACGGCTTTTCTGCATTTTCAAGGCAGGCTGGCTCCTCCAGGTTGTTTGGGAGGAAACCATTTGGTGAATCTGAGATCCCCTGGGCTTTGCTGGGCAAGAGAAGGTTCCTGTTCCTGAGGTGGTGCTCTGAACTTTGGGAGGAAGTCTTCTGTTTACGGGCCTTTAAATCTGAGCAAGAAATAGAAAACAAGGGCTGTTAGAGAAACGCGACACTGAGAAGCAACACCACCCTCCAAGCCGCATCGCAGGGCTTTGGGGCCTCGAGTCGAAGTGCCACACTGTGTAACGATTAGCTGTCGGTGTGCAGCGCAGCGTTGACTATTCCACCAAGTGCTTCTGGAGTGGACACTGGACTTCAACATCCAAGTCCCTCTCGTACAAGCAGGAGAAATCTCCCAGCCCTGCCAGCAGAGGGCAGCTCATTTGGCTGTCCCCAAAATGAGGGTAATTTTAAAAGGATTTCCTCATACCCGAGAGAACACTGGAATTTTTCATCCTTTTTTCCGTCCCTTTGACTCTTTCTCCAAAATGAAAATAACTTTAGTGGCTCTGCTGAAGTTGAGTATCAAGTGTGGCGGGGAGTACATGGCCTTTATGATCTCAACTCTCCCCACCTCACTGCCCTGCTTGTCACTGTGTGAGGACACAAAGATCAAAGCAACCCCAAGACCAGAAGGTGCCATGGGCCTACTTAGCTGATGAGTCCTTGTAGAAACCTGCCACCTTCCCTGGTTGGAAACCAAGTCACTGATGTCACTGGAACACACCGGTAACATCTCTAATTCTAGCCACGACTTGCTGAACAATGCATTCTAACTTCAAAAAGACCTGCTGGGACGCCAGGTGCAGTGGCTCCTGCCTGTAATTCCAGAAACTCAGGAGGCAGAGACAGTCTGCGTAACTTAGCGAGACCATGTCTCAAAGGAAAAATAAAAAGGGGCTGGGGGTGCATCTCAGTGGCAAAGCATTTGCAAAGTATGTGCAAGGCCCTGGGTTCAACTCCCAATTACTGAAAAAAAAGAAAGAAAAAAAAAAAGACTTGCTGGGGACTCCCATTAGCAAAAGCGTCACCCTACGGTCTGCCCTAAACCCCATGTGTAAGGGCCATAGATTGTTTTCACCTTTATCTGTTAGCACCAGTGTTGTGCAGTTTGTCCACTAACTACGTGACTGGAGAGAAGCACGCCATAATCTCTCTGAGCCTCAGTTTCCATATCTGTAAATGGGGAGAACATAATCCAAATCCCAGGAATGGTAGAAGAATTAAATGAAGTAATACGTGCAATACCCTCTAGGAAGTGTTACACAGAGTAGGGGATCATTATTATATTATTTAAGTGGAAACTCTTAGGTAGGGCCATGACTAGGTGCCCTGTATCTCCCTCATAGGACTGAACATCAGGCCTAGCACATGGCAAAGGATCAGTACCTCCATGAAGTGAATTAACTACAGGCTCAGTTTCTCTTATTTGTGAAATGAGAAGATTGAGATCCATAAGTTCTCAACTCCCCTCCTTTGAACTTAACATGGACTGTCATGTGTGACATCGCCAAGGGCAGGTCCAGATGTGGGAGCCATCATTCCAGGATAAGGAACTGGCTGCAGCTTATGCATAGCTCTTAAGCAGCCAGCTGTCATACCATCTCTTTCTCCCAACTACCCCTAGCCCACTAGTATATATCCATAACCTGTCCAAGAATTTCTGGACTAAATGGTTTCTAATGACACTTCCAACCCAAAAACTCTAACCTAGAGCTTTTGATGTGATAAGTTTGAGCTGAGGCAAAAGAGAAAGGGACACAACTGTGCTTTGTGAGGATTTCAGGAAGCATAAGGAAGCCCTATTACAGTGTTCAATCCCCCAGGAAGAGAAACATCCCCCTAGTCCATTTATCTAGGGCAGGGCACGGCAAGCTCTGGAGTTTATTCAGTTGCAGAGGAACAAGGGCTTTACGTAGCACACAAAGGAATAGAGAGTGAAGGTTAGCAGGTGTGTGAGTGGAAGTGGCCCTTCCTACCTCTTCCACAGGTTGAGAAAGAAGACAGCCAAGCCCAGGATGAAAGAAAAGGTTCTAAGGCTCAAGACAGAAGTAGGGTAACCTGCCTAGTTTGGCCACTGCCTACTTCTCTGACACTGACCTGAGAGACAGGTAATAGGAAGAGGAACTAGAGCTTTCTGAGGAGAAAGGTGTTTGTCAGGCAATTCCTGCATGAAGGTGCCATCGTCAAATCTGGAGGAAGGTGACCAGGCCATATGCCAAAGACAGTTGCCCCAGTGCATAAACCCTCACACGCATCCACGGAGGCGGGATGATCTACTTTCTACTTTCCAATAACTGGGGCTGCCCCCAAATCACACAGGATGCCTCCATCACTGGTGTCCTCTATGTTACTGAAGGTGCTCAAGCAAAGGGCAGCTAGTTCCTTGTCACAAATGCTATGGAGACCTCTCTACCTGTGCAGTAGGTGGCAAATGGGACCAGGAAACCTTGACAGTCCTTCTGGTTCCAAGGGCCAATAGCTCCATAGGAAACTTCCAAGCTAGAAAACCAGCATTCATTAGAGATCAGGTGATAGAAAAGCTCCTCTTCATCCTAACACAAGTGGCTTAGGCCAATGGTCTGACAATTCATTCAGACTAATCCATTATGGTTCTGGCAAAAGAAAAGGAAATTGCCCCTACTCATTCATGCAGTTGATGAAAATGAGCTCAATTACTCTCTCAAGCATAGGGATAGATATCATATATATCTCCACTTAAACAGAGCTGGAAATGAGGTTAAGCCTTCTTTACATTACAGCAAACCCAGACACTACTACCCACTCAATGTGAGGTTATTGTGTTTTAGCTAATGAGGAAACTGCAGATATTTACCAGTAGCTCAGAATGAATACATTATAGGAGACAACCAATTGTTGTTTCAATGGGAGAGGTCAGAGAATGAGAGGGAGAGGTAAAAGTGTTCTTATGGAATCCAGGAATGTGCTTTTTGCTCTGTTAGAAAACCACTATAGGAGCCAGGCGTGGCAGTACACGCTGCAATCCCAGCATTCATTCGCATGGGAGAAGCAGGAGGATTGAAGAGTTCGAGGCCAGCCTGGGCTATACATAGTTAGACCTTATCTCAAAAAGAAAAAGAAAAAGAGAAAAAGAAAAAGAAAAAAAGAAATCCACTATAGCAATGGGCCTGAACCATACTTAGTGAAGTATACTAGTATTAGCCTCTTGTGACAACCTGTGTTTCTATGGTCACATTTCATAGCATTTGATTTGTCCAAAAAATGCCTGGTTTCTGTTGGGGCCACCTGCCTTCTCTAACTCAGGTATAACCAACAAGATGCCACCTTGTGTCATCTCAAAGCTTCACTTTGCCTCTGAATTATTTTTGTGACTTTAACTGACAAAGCAAAGTGGTCCCCACTTCTACTTGATGTTTTTCTGTTGGTTTGAGGGAACCATTATTCTTCCTTTTAGTTTAGAAGCTAGAGACATCCCAGGAAATGCACTCAATCCCCTGTTTCTTTTTGAACCCAAGATTCTAGGAGAGATAACCTGCCCTCCCCCAAAGACTTGATTCCCTCAAGTTAACCAGAAAATTTGCTGGTATGGTGCTGGCCAATGCCAAGGATATCACCATGACCTGGCCCAGATGTTCAGATGTGTAAGAGGCCAGAGGGCTTAGGCCTTAATGGCCTCGGCTCACCTATAGGCCTGTCCAAACTCATTCGGTCTCAACCAAATGCTCAAGGCTGGAAGGGCTGAGTGACCACCCTCTGGCAGATGGAGATCACGGCACCAGGTTCCTACAGGTCCAGAGGCCTCTGGCTGATATGAAGCAAGCAGGTGCAAACATGCAGGTGCCTAAGAGTCCCCAGAAGCCGTCCTCACTATGCGGAGAACCACCCTGGCCAGCCTTACCCGCTCTCCCTTTCCGCCGCTGCTCTTCTTCTTGCTCTGTCAAGTACTCCCCAGTCTGGTATTTTCGGTTCTTCTGCCGTCTCCGTTTCTTCCTCTTTACCAGGCCATCTTCGTCATCTTCCTCCTCCTCCTCATTGGTGTCCCACATTTGCCGGGCAGCCTCTGTCCTCCAGGGCATCTCTCGAGCTCGCCACAGGTGTCTGCGACCTTGGCTCAGCAGGGTCTTGTCCTGGGCATGATGGCTGCGGTACTGGGTGTCCCGCTGGGTCTTTCTCACTTTTCGGCGCTTAGCTGGGGTGGGAGCCACCTCCTCGTCCTCCTCTGTGGGGAAAACTTCCTGGCTTCCCATGTCACTGTCTGCCATACCAGCAAAAGAGCTACAGATGCTTCCTGCGGATGGGACGTACAGAGGATGGTCAGGCGCCTCTTCAAAGGTCTAGGTATGATGTTGACACGAGTGCCCTACACTAGGAGTTCCAGGTCTGGGTTCAAGTTCAGGCTCTGCCGGTTACTATCTGCACACTTTGGGAAAGTTCCTTCCTTTGTTTTCTCATCTGTAAAAGAGGGAAAGTGCTCTCCCCTCACTAACTCCCCTCACAGGACTGTCCTCGGGCCCGAATGAGACCTTTCACCTATAAACGCTTTACGGAGACCGTAATATCATACAATTACCAAGCACCAAGAACACATCCCCTTTCTCATCCACGGGACCATGTCACTCGAACTCGTCTCGCAGACTCTTGCTTAGTGCTCACAAGGAGTTGAGCACTGTGTGAGGGGCAGGAAAGGGCCACAGGTGCCAGCTGTTGGGGAAATGGGAACTGAGTAGAGGACAAAGGAGAGCAGACTGGCATCGCTCCTCAGCCCCTGCTCAGTCTGTGGCCTCACCAATCTCCCTGGCAGAGCCACCTGGCCTATCAGAATCATCCCAAAAGAAGAGTCTCAGGAACAGCAAAACAAGGAGTCTCTTTCCTAGGACACAGCCGGGCTCAGTCACGCCCACATGCAGCATGGTAAGCCTGCTTCCCTTCAAATGACCCCACTTCTTACTGAGTGGCCAAGAGATCAGGGATGGAGCTTTCTCCCTGGCTCCTGTCTCTCCCCCCTGCGGCTGCTCCTCACCATCGGGTAGGCACTTCCTCCTCCAATCCTGACCACCCTAGCCCAGGTGGCACCTTTCTTATCCTCCTGGGCCACCTTGCCAAGAGGCCATTTTCTCTCCCCACTTTCCTTCAACTCTGCTAACAACAAAAGTATAATCCCAAATTGGCCCAGTTTCACACTACAGGAGATCTAACACCTTTCTTGGAAGCAACACTACCATCTTCCTTCCAAGGCCTAACAACATGTTAACGCAACAATCCCCAGACCCCAGCCAAGTTCAGGGGGAAAAAAAAAAGGCTCAAGGCTAACGGAGCCACTCTTGATCAAGTTGGTCAGACTGCTTAAAGGCAGCAACTACCCAGTAAACTTTCCATTGTATGGACCAAGCAGGCAATGAAGTGTTCTGGTTAATCTAATACTCTAGTTAACACAGAATTACCACAGAGATCACACAGGGAACCGTGTGCGGTGGTGCATGCCTGCAATCCTAACAACTAAGGAGGCAGAGGCAGGAGGATTGCGGGTCCAAGGCCAGAGGCAGCCTGCATAACTTAGTGAGACCTAGTCACAAGATTAAAGAAAAAAAAAAACAAAAAAGGCCGGGCGTGGTGGCGCACGCCTGGGAAGCCTGTTCCCAGCGGCTCGGGAGGTGGAAGCGGGAGGATCGCAAGTTCAAGACCAGAGGCAGTCTGCGTAACTTAGTGAGACCCTGTCTCAAAAAGTAAAAAGATGGACTGAGGTGCAGTTCAGTGGTCCAGCACTTGCAGAGCATGCAGGCGCAAGGCCCTAGGTTCAACCCCAGTTAAAAAAAAAAAAAAAAATCTGGGGGTGCATCCAGTAAAAAAAAAAAAAGACATGAACCACAGGGATTACCAACTGCCACAGAATCAAATACAGTACAAAGTGTTTAAAAGGAAACTGGGACTGGCCATCATGTAATCACTTTTTGATGATTCAGAGGACACTTGAGGATTTTGTGAGGCCTCCAGGCCATCATGATCTCAAATTACCACCTCACTTGCCATGTGCTGAGGGACAAGATAATAGAATGTCAGATCCTTGACTTTACATGGAGCTCTGCTTCTCCAATTATCCAATTTTCATGGAAACCTGGGTGAACTGGGGCAACCATCTTCAGCCCTGTGTACCAACATGGAGCCCGCAGAATACAGAGGAGGCTGGAAAGGACAACTCATTTAGACCCTGGGGAATCGACGAATACAAATTCAGGGGCCAAAAGTAACTGCAGACCCTGACAACTCAACGGCCTTTCCAATTTTGATGAACAGGGGGCCTGCAGCCATAGCACTGTGGCATCTGATCTTGGAAGCTAAGCAGGGTCGGGCCTGGTTAGTACTTGGATGGGAGACCGCCTGGGAACACCAGAAGCTGTAGGTTTGGGAGAAGGACCCGGCAACCCACTCCCCAAAATCAATCCACCATTGAAAACCCTATGAATAGCCGAGAAGCACTGATAATAGCATTTCGTATGTTGTACATAGGGTGTCTATGAGTCAGATACCGACTCAACGGCACCTAACAACAACAGTAATCACCTAGGGTAGTAAGACTGAGGCCCAAAGGCTAAGTGTGTCTGAGATGGGCCCCCATAATCACGAGATGCCAAAGTTTGGCATAAAACCAACTTTCCAGAGTGGCAAAGGCCTTTCCTCTGTCTACCATTGGCTCCCAACAAGAGATGTCAAACCCTTGCTCTGAAGAGCTAAACAAATAGTCCTAAAAGTGTGGGCAAAGCGCTCTTCCCCCACTCCAGGCTCTCTTGTCTCTACAAAGAGTAGTAGAGCGTCTTGGCACAGCGAAGCAAATTCCCAACTCTCCACCTGGGCCAGTGCAGCGGCAAACTTGCTCAGCCAAATGTCTACTTCTCTTTTCCTGGAAGATGCCAAGACAAGGCCATCGTTTTGATCTCACTCACCAGACTGGCTGCGTGTCCGGGTGCTCAGAACCACAGGGATGAAGTCACGGAAACTGCTCTTTGCTTTCTTTTCCAAGGAACCTGGAGTGATGTGTGGTTTGGAAGCAAGAAGGCAGAAGTATCACGATTAGAGTCTACAAACCAGAAAGCCCACCTGAGAGGCTCAAGTGGGTGGGAAAATCAAGGGAGGGTTTTTGTTGATGCTGTGGTTGCCCTGGCTTATCCTGATTGGCTCCTTCTGTGCTGCTATCACATACCCATCTCTCTTCAGGTATGAGCATTTCCTAGGGGTTTTTGAAAATTCAGAGTTGGGTCATTTTGCTGACACCAAAAAAGGCAATGTACAGAATTAACTCAAAAGCGTGTCAGAAAGTAGAAGGCCCGGGTACCTGCATGACTTGGAGGCTGCTGCACCTCCATGGGGTTCCTTTTTATTTTTTGCAGTACTGGGGAGCTGAATTCAGGGTGTCTCACATCCTTAGCAAGTATTGTACCACTGAGCTGCACCTCCAGCTCCTTTTTTTTTCTTTTTTTGCAGTACTGGGGGTTCAACCCAGGGCCTTGCGCTTGCATGTTTTGCAAGTGCTGGACCACTGAGCTGCACCCCCAGCCTTTTTTTTTTTTTTTTTTTTTTTTTTTTTTTTTCACTTTTTGAGACAGGGTCTCGCTAAGTTACGCAGACTGCATCTGGTCTCGAACTTGTGATCCTCCCTCCTCCGCCTCCCAAGCTGTTGGGATTACAGGAATGTACCACCACACCCGGCTCCCTTTTTTATCTATCTTGAGACAGGATCTCACTAAATTATGCAAGTTGCCTTTGGCCTCAAAGTTGCTATCCTCCTGCCTCCATCTCCCAAGTTGCTTGGATTACAGGTATGTGCCACCACGCCTGGCTCTCTATGAAGTTCTAACTGGGCTGGAGCACATGCCAGAAAAGGGTGACCTCAATGAATCTTAGTGAGGTAGGAAGCCAGAAAGAGTGACCGATGAACAGAGGGAAACTGCTATATATATATATATATATATATATATATATATATATATATGTACAGACTAAGAGAGGCAGGTCATGTCAGATTGTCAGATGGGCAAGACCATGAACTCTCCCTGATGAATGCACTGAGAGAGGATCCATGGCAGAACACGCAGGCCAAGCACATCCCTCCACTCTGAACAGCCTGTGTGTCCCTGAGAAAAGGGGTTTGTGATGTCTCTAAACCCTTCTAGCTAGCTAGCTAGTGATCTGTTTATATTTTTTTAGAATGTGAGTTTTCCAATATACCCAAAGGTAAGAGAAAATAGTGTGAGGAACCCCCACTGTGCTGTTTTTGTCTAAATTCTCTTAAACCTGCTTCTTCTTTCAGTCCAGATCCACCTGACGGAAATGGGCTGGCTACTCTCTCTGTTGTGGAATAGTCGTCTGTCTGTCTGCAAACCACCACCTTCAGCTGTCAGAGGATGCCATATTCTAGTATGGAGGGACAGAATATGCCCCCGCTCCCTCTTCCCTGTGTGTTGACTCCAGAGCGTGGATTAAAAGGCCCACTTTTCCAGTCAATCTCTGAGTTCCTGTGTCCTCACCACAACGCCACAGGGCTCCCTCTGGAGGCCAGCGCGGAGGGCTGGGCCTCTGCAGCCTACCTTCCTCCTGGCCATCAGTTCGTTTTCCTGGAGACTGGGACTCGGGCTTTGTTGGTTTCCGGTGCTTGTGCTTTCCCCTGACTCCATTGTGCTCTTTTCCTGAATCTGAAGCCCCCCTGGGGCTTTTCTTGGTGGGTTCCTGGGGGTCACCAGGCGGCTTCCGGCACTGTGCAAAGATAGAATCAGGTCTGACGTCAGCTTTGCTTCTTAGGAAAGCTCTTCCAGGGGTCGGGGGTAGAGCCACATGGACATGAACTCACACAGCAGGGGTCTGTGGAGCAGGGGCCCCAGTAGGCTAAAGGGTCTCCTAGACTGAGTCCTTGCCCTCACTGGTCCCCACAGGCATCCACACCCATCACTTTGAAGAGGCCAACAGACTCTGCACTCGTAAGTCACTGCACACACACCAAAGTCATTTTAGAAGGTGCGAGGTCAGGCCACGTAGCCTCTACACCCAAACCCCAACCGAGAGATGGCAATTAAATGAAAATGCTTCTCCTGCAAGTTGAGTGACTACATTGTTCAAATAACTTCACTGTGAATGGTATTGACACCAACAACTGAAAATAATTTTCAGCATGGGCCAAATAAAGAAAAAGTGTCTATTTTCATGCGTAAATTAAAACCAGAAAACAGATTCAACGAAGGCCAGAAAAAGACAGCAGAGGAGCAATTCCCATCTCCCAGTACTTATGAAACACAGTGAAAGGGTCTAGGCATCCACAAGGCCACTTTATATTCTGCGGCACTTTCCACTTTTCCAAAGGCTCTCATGTCTATTACTTATCTTCTCAACAACCTTACAAAGCTAACACTATCCCCACTGAACAGGTGAGGAAACTGACGAGACTCTAAAATCAGAGGCTGAATGACCTTTCCAGGGCAACACACATCCCAACGTGTACACCTGCTCAGGGGCTGCCAGTTACCAGGCCACCCTGTGAATTAGCTCATTTGGACTCACAGTGAGAAAGACTCAGAGCTGAGACTAAAACCTGGGGCTCCTGGCCCCCAGCCTGGGCCTCTTGGCATCAGCTTTTATTGGTCTCCTTCCTAACTCACTTCCTCTATTGCTTTTGCTCAGCCCCACTGCCACCTACAGCCGGGGTCATCCCACAGGCAGTATGGCTGGGCTTATACTGCACAAGAACACTCTCAACCTAACAGTCACAGCTTCTCACAAGCTCTGAGGGCTCTCTAGGCCACCCACCAAGAAATAGGGCAAGGTAGGGATTTCTAGTGTCCTAATATCCAGAGGGCTAGGGTTTATTTAGCTCAGTTGGTAGAGTGCTGCTCTGCAATCTCTAAGGCCCTGGCTTTGATCCGCAGCACCAAGAAAATGGGAGAAGGACGTGGCAATCCACTCCCAAAGCAATCTTGAAACAATCAGCCACTGAAAACCCTATGAGGGTCGCTATGACTTGGACCCGACTCTACGGCACCTAACAAAAACAATAATATCCAGGGAGTATGGACTAAGCAAAACATTTGAACAATGAAAGCAAATCTTAGGAGGAAAGGAAGAATTAAACCTGTTTGAAGTTGTATGATGGTTAATCTCGACTGTCAAGTTGAATAGATGGAGAAGTGCCTTGCAGATTAATAACGCACACCTCTGGGTAGGCCTATAATGGTATTTCCAGAGAGGACTCACCCAGAGGGAAAGAACTTCCCCAAATATGGACAATACTATCCCATATGCTGGGGACCCAGATGGGATAAAAGGGGAAAAAGGAGAGAGCCCGATAATGCAAACATGCGCTCTCGCGCTCTCGCGCGTGCGCTCTCTCGCTCTCTCTCTCTCTCTCTCTCTCTCTCTCTCTCTCTCTCTCTCTCTCTCTCTCTGCTTCCTGGTTGCCACAATGTGAGCTGCTCTGTTCTGTCTCACCCTTCCCACCATGATGGATTGAAACTTCTGAACCAGGAGCCAAAATAAATCCTTCCTCAAGTTGTTTTTTTCAGGTATTTGATCACAGCAATGAAAAAACTAATGTGAGTCATTTTCCCCCTAAGCAGACTCACCTCACCCTCTAAAAGATTATCATGGTCTAGCTCCAGCTAAGGGGATGGCAGATATCTTATTGATGGGATATTTTGGGGGAATGGGTTTTCAAGATTCTAGGCACAGGGAGTCCCCATTACCCATCAGATTCCAAGCACTGCCCTCATCCCATGAACTCATTCTGCTTCTTATTCAGCAGAGGGCTAAGCTGAAACTCAAGTTCAGTTTCTCCCTTTGCTTGCTGCCAGTTCCTGCAAACCAAAGTGTTAAGAGACTGAAAGAAATGGGGACGAAAGAGAAAGATAGAGAACAACTGCTTCAAATCCAACCTTCAGGTATGGCCAGTGAAAAACTATTTTAAATCACAGGGAATAAAGTTAAATCCACATAAATTTAAACATGTCCTATTTACTTTTGAATATCCTTTTTAGCTGACTATTTCAAGTACAGATCATTGACTTTTACTTTCTAAGATTGACAAAACAAGTAAATTAATATTTAGGAGGGATTTCTGTCTGTAGCTTCTGCAAGGGTAGCAGTGAAAGTGAAAATACACTGTGTACTCTAACCTAGGCAAAAAGTTAGGAGGATGAGGAGATCATGAAAGATGACTATTCTGGTTAACAGAGCTTTTCTTTTTCTTTTCTTATTTTTTTGGCAGTACTAGGGAATTAAGCTCAGGGCTTCACACAGGCTTTTTTACAAGTGTTCTACCACTGGGCCACATCCCCAGCCTATTTTTTACTTTTTATTTTGAGACAGGGTCTTGATAAGTTACACAGGCTGCCTCTGGCCTCAAACTTATGATCTTCCTGCTTCTGCCTCCTGAGTCAATGGGATTACAGTAATGTACCACCATGCCTGGTTTACAGAGTTTTGAAATATTTTCCAAAGAATTTCCCAAAAAATGAGAAGACAATAAAATACACCCAGCATCAAATGAAGTTCAATTCTCTCTGTTGATGATCCAGAAGGCCTTTTAGGGTTCTGAGAGGCCTTGGGCAAGTAGCAGAGGTGACTGGAGACTACTCTGACTCTTGGCCATGCACTAGAAGGGGCCGTTTTGAATTCATCCCTGATCTTAGTTTGCTTCTCAATGGTTTCTTAAGAAAATGGAACCTAACAAAAGAGTGATTTGATTTCTAACAAATCACAGATTTGCCAAATTATCACAAATAGTCACTAAGTGCTGCTTTGTGTCCTCCCACCCTATAATTTTATTCTCTGTCTTATGCATTTGCCATCAGGCCCACTGAACTGTTCATCTCCTATTAGGAAGGTCCATAGCTGCCTGTCATTGAGTCATCTGCAAGACATAAGCTCCATGAAGGTAGGGACTACATCTATTTTGTCGGTAATACTAACAACAACAGCAGCAGCCACTAATACAAACTGAGCACTTACTATGTGCCAGGTAGTATATTAAGCACTTATAGCTCTTTATATCTCATCTCATTTAATCTTTTCTTAACAAGTACTTTGTTGAGCTATGTCATTGTTGTTGTTAGGTGCCGTCAAGTCGGTATCTGACTCATAGTGACCCTCACAGGGTTTTCAATGGCTGACTGTTTCCGGATTGCCTTGGGAGTGGATTGCCAGGCCCTTCTCCCATTTTTGCGGTGCTGGGAATTGAACTTGGGACCTCTGAGACTGCAGGGCAGCGCTCTACCAACTGAGCTAAATCCCAGCCCGAGCTATGTCATACAATTCACTTATTCAAGAGTATGATGCAATTGTTTTCAGTGTAGTCACAGAGTTGTATAACTATCACCATTTACCTAGTTCCAGACCTTCCTCATCATCCTTAATGGAGACCCCACAGCCATTAAGCAGTCACTCCCCAAATCCTCCATCCTCCCCATCTCTAGACAACCACTCATCTACCTTCTGTCTCTATGGATTTGCCTATCCTGGACATTTCATAACATCATCTCATTTACTTTCAACAACCTAGGAGTAAACACTATTATCGTCTCATTGTACAGACGAGGAAACCAAGGTCAGAGAGATTAAGTAGCCTAATCAATATCACAAAGCTAGGAAGAAGTGGAGCCAAAACAAAGTCAGGCTCTATGCCTGGCCCCAGAGGGCAGACTTTTCACCAATCCACTATAGCACCCTCCTGAAGATGTATTCCTACTGCCTAGGAAGGATTGGCACAGGTATCCATTCAACAAACGCTTGCTAAACATTCAGTGAAATGGTTCCAGATAAGGACAGTGGAAGGTAGTATGGCACAGCTGAAGACCATAGACTTTGGAGCCAGAGACCAGAGTTGGAGTTCAATTTCTTCCATTTAGTAGCTGTGTAACTTTAGGTACCATCCTGTCTAGGCCTGTTTCCTTCATTTTCTCACCTTCAAATTGGGTGTAGCATTTACCTCATAGGGTATTGTAAGGACTAAATTAGATAACATATGTAGAAAGCCCTTGGTATATACTAGGAATTCAACAGTAATAACTCTAATGACATGGATTATTGTTATTATTACCATCAAGGGCAGAGTGCAGTCATCCTGACCAAATGTTGTACACTCTCCTATGTCATGATGTATGCTCCTACTTTGCATGTCTCTGACATGTAGGGGGTGGGTGTATGTGAGGTCAATGAGTAAAACCAACCCAAACTCTACCCCAGCGGTACTTTGTGTTTAATCTTTTTGTGTGGTACTGGGGATTGAATCCTGGCCTTGAGCATGGTAGGCAAGTATGCTACCAATGAGGTGCACCTGCAGGCTTTTTTTTTTTTTTTTGCTATAAGGTCTCATTATGTAGCACAGGCTGACTCAGAAGTCAAGATCCCTCTCCCCCAGCCTGTATCTCAGGGGTTCTAATGTGGAGTCTATGGATGGGCTTTGCGGAGAGATGGTTCTAGGAACCCTCCGAAATTATTGACAGAGTTCTGAGGCCATGTTTCTGAGGATGAAGTCCACTGCTCTCAGTAACTTCTCAAAACATTCTATGGTCCAAAAGTGACTAAGAATTTGTGTCACAAATTCATGGCACTCTGGGTAGAAATATGTCCCTCAGAGTATCTCAACATCTGGTTGATATATTCCCAACTGCTCCAAATGTTGTATGAACTCTATCCTCCACTGTTTCAAGAACCTCCTTGGCTCACCAGTGGCCTCCAGATCCCATCAGGAGGAACCATGGATTCCAGTCAAGTGCTCCTGGCCCGCCTTTCTCTCTAGAACTCTGCTTCCATCCATAGCCTAGGATGAATAAAGACCTAGATGCCCATCGGCCTTGCCCACCACATCCTCAATGTGCCAAAACCCAAAGCTGCCATCTCAAGCATCAGAGTGCTAGGAACTGACAGATGAGCCTGGAAGCCAAATGGCCTATGACCCCACAGGACTCCAAGGAAATCCAGCGGTGCAAGGAATGACCTTGTCAAAGTCCCTTCCCTTTCTGGGCCCCAAATTCTCAAGGCCAGTAGGCAAGTCATCTTAAGAAAGGAGCAACCCTTTCATCAGTACCTTCTTCTGCTTTCCAACCTCATTTGGGACAATGACCTCCTTAGCCCTCAGGATGGAACCATTCCCTTTCCTACATCTTATAAAATACAGCCAGGACCTCCCCAGGTAAAAATACCATATGCGGAGACTCTAAGTGAGAAAGTCTTCTGATGAGTGCAGTTCACACAGCTACTCGAGAACACTGTGCCATGGAGGCGATGTATGTGTGCGTGTTTGTGTGTGTGTGTGTTCAAATGCAGAGGCTACCCGCAGAGTGAAACAGACCAGCGAGGTCTCAGTCCTACCACCCTTCACGTCAGCCCGTGCCCTGGCCCTGGCACTTACCTTGGACCCCATGGAACTCCGGACCGTGGGCTTGGATTGCGGTTGTTGCTGCTGCTCCTCGTCTTCCTTCTCTTTGCCACACTTCATCTTCTTGGATGACAGAGATTCTGTGGCTTCATCTGGCTGCCACTTGTTCTTGCAAGCAAAGACCCCAACACTTTCCCGTTTCACTCGAGCCTGCCCGGCCTTAGGCCGCACCTCAGCTTGGCCCCTCTGGGGAGCCGCTGGGAGGCCATCAGCCCTGAAGCAGTTGGCTAAATTGAACACCACATCACCATCCACCTTTTCCGTTTTCACCCGCCCCAGGTCCACCTGGCTTCCAAGCTGCGAAAGCTCTGTGCTGGAGCCCCTCTTGCCGCCTGCAACGACGTCCAAGATGAGTTCCTTAGGGTGGCTGTCATGAGGTAGCAAAGGCAGCTCAGGCATCTTGCGCAGGTTCTGGGGGGCGGCCAGGACCAGCTCGTGGGACATGTAGGTAGCCAGCACTTGGTTCTTAGGCTTCGTGTCTCCCGCCAGCTTCAGGCCACAAGCTGCCTGGGGACCTTCCATCTCAGGAGTGCTATCAGAGCAGAGGCGGCTTTCTGAGTCCTCAGGCCCTTGATTCACTCTCATGTCCCCACTGCCAGGCTGAACAGACAGTGCCAGGGTCCCTGTCTGAGGGCTGAGAGTCAGGAGGACAGGATTGACTTGTTCTTCATAAGGCTTGGCAGCAATCCGGCAAGTTTTGTTCTTTGTGACGGTGTCCTGCTCTGGAGCAAAGGGGCCCCCGGGCCGTGGCTGTCCATCAGGAAGTCCATGCACAGCTTCCCCGGAGCCAAGAGATGGCACACCAGAAAACTCAGAAACAATGCTGGTGGGCCTGATAGGCACCCCCTGGCTTGGGGTCAGCTGCCCGGCACTGGAAATGCCAATGGAAAGCAGAGACGCTTGGTGGTACGGCGACCAGCCAACAGGCAGGCCCTGGGTGCTGGTGGGTTTCGCACTAACAGAACACCGTGGGTAAGTGTTTGCCGGCCCTGCGGGTCTCCACAGAGAAAGCTCCTTGGTTTGGCAACCCGGCAGCACAGGGGCAATGCGGGCTGGGGTATAGCGGGGTTTAACTGTGCTTGGCTGTCCCTCAGCACCACACTGGCTGCCCTTCTTGCCACACGTGGCGCCAGTGCTCTTGGGCTCTCCTTGATCGATAATAGAGATGGGCTCCTGCTTGGGGAGATGCCGGGAGTCTCGGTTGAGGCCCAGGTTGGGGTCTTTGTTCAGCAGCAGGGAGGCAGGCACTGGGTTGGCCACTCCCACATACGTGCCAGGGATGGTGCTGATCAGCGCTGTAGAGTTTTTCACCCAGGTGCTTGGGTCCCCATTCCTCACGATCTCAGGAAAGATGACGAAGGGTGAGGAAGTGGAGCCCAGGCAAGAGGTAACGTTGCTGCCGGCGGCCTGGGTTGTGCGCTGAGACCTAGACAGGACAGTGGAGAGGAGGGCCTTGCTGCTGGTGTGCACAGGGGTCAAGACGGGCATGGGGGGTGTTTTGCGCTGGTTCGGCAATGGAAGTTTCTGGCGGTTGGACTTGGAGGAGAGATCAAGGGGCATCTCGCTGCACTCGGGTGGAGAGGCCATCTCTCGCTCCAGCTGGGGAGGTGACTTGAGGGGAGAGAAGGTCACGGAAGTCCCTTCTGTTTGCTGCTCCGCGCTGCCTGGCATCTTGGCAGGGTGTGGTGGGACAGAGCTCCCACTGGGGGCTGGCAGCAAAGGCTGTGGAGTTGGAAGCACCTTGGCAGAAACAGTGGTGAGAGAGGTGTCTGCCAAAGGCCCGGTGACCCCATCGGGTGCAGGCTGGGTGGTGGTACCGCCAGATGGGGAAGTACAGGGGAGCCTGTTCACCTCCAGAGAGACCAGCTTCGAATCGGAAGTCAGAGGCCGGGCCACAGAAAACGCATACGGGTAAGACCGGAGTTCCGGGGAGGCCAGCACACCTGGGAGACACCTGTCCTGCAGGTAGGATGGCAGGACAGGGAGCGTAAGAGTGGAGGAGACACCCAGGGTGGTTGGCAATGTGGCCACGCTGAGTGGCTGCCCACAGCTAGGAGGTGGTATGTAGACCAGTGGCTGGCTTGGGGTCAGCACTGTCCCTGGCTGAAAAGACAGTGGGACTTTTTGCATAGCTGGTGCCTGAGCTGCGGGAAAACACACCCGGCTCAAACTGAAGGAGGCCGGGATGGGTGCTGAGGTGGGAATGGCAGTTGGTGTGGCAGCCGGCATGGGCGTGGGGGCTGGAGTAAAGATCGGGGCTGGGGTGGGGGCAGGCACCGGTGTAGGAGCAAAGGCAGGGATCAGGGTCGGGGTGGAAGGTGGGCCGGAGGATGGGGTCGGGGTGGGCATCGGCACAGTTGGAGGGGCGGGAGCTGCTGGAGGTGTGGACGCTGGCATGGGAGCCAGGACCGGAGTGGGGACCGGAGCAAGGACCAAAGTAGGAGCTGAAGGAGGCACGGGAGCCTGGATCAGAGCCAAGGGAGGCGCTGAAACTGGGACTGAGAGGGGAGTCGGAGCAGGAGCTGACAGGGGAACCGGGACCGAGGGGGGAGCCGATGCTGGCACAGGCACCAGGACCGAGGCCGAGACAGAGAGGGGGCTCGAATCGGGGATGAGAGTGGGCACTGAGGGTGGGGCCGGAGCGAGGGCAGGGACTGGGGCTAGAGGAGGGGAAGGAGCCGAAACCGAAGTGGCAACTTGGACTGGAACGAGGCCAGAATGGGGCACCGGGGCTGGGACAGAGAGGGGAACCTGGAATGGATCCGGAACTGATGGGGGCACAGAGGCTGAACCCGGAGCAGGGGGACAGATGGGGGCCGGCAACGGACTGAAGTTAGTGGTAACCAGAGGCAGGGTCCCCTCCACGGGGACTCCGGTTCCCAGAGTTGCCAAAATGAAAGTGTTCTTCTCCCCAACACTGTGCCGAGAGTCCAAAGCCTTCACCCCGGCTGGGGAGCAGTCGACCTGCTTGCTCATTTGGGTGCTGAGGGGAGTCCAGGAGCAGTCGGCCCTGTTGCCGCTGGCCTCGGCGCTCTCAGGAGTGGGCAGCTTGAGCCTCTCTCCTGGGGTGCTCAGTGGCACCAGGAGGCTCTCGCTCTCTGCTGCATTCCCAGCATAGTCCATTTCCGGCTGGGGATCATCAGGCTGATCTTCTGACTTGTGCCCGAGTTTTTCTGTTGCACTGCCATCTGGGTCTGCCCCCCGGGCATTGCTGCCACTTCCAACTGCTGTGAGCTCCACCTGCAATGACAGAACACAGTGCACGTCTTCGAGAGCTCCCTGTGCAACCGTCCTGGGGTCCCTGAGAGACAACTGTTGGTCTTCTCGGTAACTACACCCACAAGGTCTTGGCAGACGCAAAGGGCTGCCGACCAATTTCTGTCCCACCTATAGCAATTCCGAGAAAATACACTGCCGCTCGCTGGGGACCGTGGCATATGACTGTAATCCCAGTAGATTAGGAGGCTGAGGCAGGAAGATCGTGAGTTTGAGGCCAAAGGCAGCCTGTTCAACAAGTGAGACCCTATCTCAAAAAGAGGCTAAAGGCACAGTTCAGTGGTAGAATGCTTGCCTGGCATGTGCCAGGCACTGGGTTCAATAACCTAGTATTGGGGAAAAAAAAAAAAGGAAAATACCTTGTCCCTTCCCATCCCACTTCTCAGGATGGGAGGCCAGGCATATTTCCCGGGAAGTTCAGCTCCACCCTTTCAAGGGCAGCATGCAGCAACACATACCCCCTTACCTTGGAAAAACTGCTGCCGACACAAAACTCCTGAGATCCAAAGTGCTGGCAGTCACGTGTTGTGGACTCCTCATCAGAAAGAGGTGCTCTTCTGGCATGGGAGACACAAGCAGAGAAGGCACATGAGGCTCACTCTTGGAGCCATCACCACTTTCCCCAGAGGTCCTCTGCCCACCTGTTTCCCACAGAACCTTCCTGTGCCCCTTCCCATGGTGGCCTGGCGGGATCACAGAGCACGTGAGGGTCCAGGATGCAAAGCACTGCCTCCACGTGCAGCTTTGTAAGCTCCTTCAAGTGAACCTGGTCTGACTAGACTCCCCTCTTTGAGCTTCTTATCCTGCTTTCTAGGGCTCTGGTCAGAAGTGTGAAGGACCCTGAGCACTTTCATTCTTCCCTCCCCAGAGCTTGCCCCTCGAGGTGGCCATCCAGGACATACAGGGCATTGCCCAAAGGGGAGAGATGTGAACCACGGCCGGTCTCAAAACGCAAGCAAACTGTTTTTCTTCTAAATACAATTTTATTTCAAGTCCATAAAGGAAAATGGCTAAAGGTGCCATGTGGGTGATCCTTTTCTAAAAGGAATCACCCCCTCATTGTGTTTTCAGGTCTAGTCTAAATCTGAATCATCATCTATTCACTGAATGGGCCTGCCTAGAGCCCGTACACATCTATTAGCAAGCACAATGATACAGACTTGAGGCCACCAGGTCACTGGGTTCTGAGAGGCACTTTGAGGATACTACTTCTTTCCTTCCAAAGAATATTTCTCTCTTTTCTAGAGTTCTGCCTGGCTCCATCCACCACCCTCCCTTCTATCCTCCTTACCCACCCCCATCCATTGTGGGCCCCACTCTCCCTTCAGCCTTTTGATACCACTACATTCTCCCCCATCCCTAACAGAGGGCCTTGAGGCCACAGACCCCAAATTCAGCTTGTTATACCCCAAAAGAAAGGGCTTAAGGCCAGTGAGCTAGGTCCCAAAGGAGGAAAACTCAACTGTACCCCCACCTGCTTAAAAAGCCTTCTTCAAATTTCAGGTAAGAATCTTAGAAAATTGTACATCCTGACCAAAAAAAAAAAAAAAAAAAAAAAAAAAAAAAAAAAAAAAAAAAAAAAAAAAAAAAAAAAAAAAAGAATCAGACTGAGAAGGTGAAATTGAAGAGAGGACAAACACCCACTCAAAGTCTGATATTTTAAGTACAGCAAGAATGCCCAACACCTGCCCTAGGGAGGACATTAACAGGACAGAAGCTTGGGGGGGAGTGGCCAAGAAGGAGGTAGGGGGACAAAGAATAAAGCCCAGCTCTAGTGGGGGAGCACACCTGCACACCTGTAATCACAGCAACTTGGGAGGTGGAGGCAAGAGGATCATAAGTTCAAGGCCAGAGACAGCCTGTGTAACTTAGCAAGACCCCATCTCAAAATACAAAGTAAAAATGGGCTAGGGGTACAGCTCAGTGGTTGAGCTTGTGCAAAAAGTGTGTTTGAGGCCCTGGGTTTAATTCCCCAGTATTGAAAAAAAAAAAGAAACAGAAAAGAAACGGATAAAACCCAAACATAAGCATTGCACAAGGTGCCTGGGTGAGCAAAGCAGGGGACTACTCTGTATGCCCTTGGTGAACTGTGTTTAGGCTCGCCTCCCTTCTTTGGCCTCTCCCCAAAGCTTAAGACAGTCCCTAAAGAAGCCAGCCCCCACCTCACCAGCCGCCTTAGCCAAAGGGCAGCCAGGTTCCTGTGGCCAACCCTGGCAAGGAGGGGTGTCCTGCTAATGACTCCTGCCCTGCCACTGCAATAGGGACTCCCAAATTGTACCTGGGGCAAAAGAGGCAAAAAAGGCAAGGGGGATCACCACGGGCCTCTCCCCGTCTACTCAGGGCTCCAGAAGGGGGTAATCAAGGGGGAAACGCTTGTCCCCTTTAAAAGGCAGCTAGGCTGGCAGAAGTGGGAGGGTTCCACTGCTGGAAACGACTGTTGGTGACGAACAGATATGATGGTAAGGCAAGGGCTTTGGGAAAGGGGGAAAGGGAGAAAGGGAGGGCCCCAGGGAAAGGGAAAGGGAAAACATACTTTCACACCAGCTCCTGAGAGACCAGAAAAGCAGGACCCATCCTCAGCCTTGGGCCGGAGGAGGGAGGAGGCGTGTTCCAACTAGACTTGCCAGGGATGGTTTTCGGGGAAGACAGGATGGTAGGGGAGAGGGGAAACAAGCAGCAGTGCCCCCCTTCGCCAGCACCACATGGGAAGGCACTGTTTGTTTACATTCTTTTGCCTCCTGACCATGGACCACAAGAAAGGGAGCATGCTCATTTCTTCTTGCTGGGCTCCCACCCCACCTGAACTCACACTTGAAAGCAGAAGCCCTGCCCTGGGGAGCAAGCAGCCACCGGAGAACCACAGAGCCTCGCAGAGAAACCCTAGTGGGGGCAGCAGGAGCAGCAGGGCCTGGCTACTTCAGCCATGCCCGTGGCGAAGGGCAGCCAGAGGCTCTGGGAAAATGTCGGGCGGCCACAGTTCAAATTCTCTAAGGGGATAGCAACACTGAACAGATCTTTAAATTGCTCCATTGAGAGAAGAGCCTGGGACAGGGATAGCCTGCAAGAGAGGGGGGCTTTGGGGGGGCTGGGTCGGCTAGGCCAGGTAACAAGGGTGCAGGCGAGGGGGAAGCAGGGGTCAGAATGGGTTTCGTTCAGGAATTTGCTCCCACTCTTTCTTCCCTTCAGAGGATGTAGGCTGGGATGCTCAAGGCTTTGTTGAGCTCAAACCAGAAATGACCACAACTTCAGGGCTGTTTTCCTAATGATTACAGGTCACCACCTCTGTCACACTGGACCTTTTTCAGTTCTTGTTGGGCCTGGGCTACCAATCCAGCATGTATGAGTCTTACCTCCGGGTCCCCACTACAAGTCCCACGCCCCCTCCAAGACCCGCTTCATTCCACCCAGGGCTTTCCCCAAACACGCCATTCTCTCTTACCACCCCAGGGAAATAGCCACTGACCCTGATCTCACCCTCCTACCCATCTCTCCAGCCTGGACTCAGACAGCACTGCCTTCCCTTACTCCCCAGGAAGTTTGTCATTCTTGCATCTAGACTCCATAGGACATGTGTGTGCCACTAACCAGCAATGTACCCTATCAGTTTGCTGTCGTTGTTTTTAATAAATGTTTGCTTAGCAACGTAATGAGTTAATGCTAGGGAGCAAGCAGGTAGATTTAGCGGGAGGTTTGACTACAGCTGGTCACCTCAGGCCAGCAGAAAGCCCATGGCCCCTGTTCTGTGGTCCTCAGCAGCAAGTGCTGTAGCCAGGCAGGATTCTACAAGGTAACTTTAGTAGCTAACCCCCAGGGGCAGCTTCATTCCCAAATTGGGTAAGTTCTCCAAGTTGAGAAGGGCAAAGGAAGATGGTTTTTACGTAAGGTGAGATCACATTTTGGAAATCAGATGGAGCATCGTGTAGACTGTGGCGAGAAGGCGACAATAAAGTGTGGATGAGATCAGAAGTGACAATGCTTAAAAGGTCATCTTAACCATTAGGCATATTTGGTGATTTAGCATCCAAAGAAAGGTCTATAAAGAGGAAAAGTCAGATTTTGAGCCCATTTCGGGTTCCTTTTCTGGCAGGGAAGGGGAGCAGCCAGCGAACCAAGGTAACTTGCCTACTGGCTTCTTGAAGACTCGGATCCACATATCCACAGCAAAGTCTCAACTACTTATAACTAGACCAACATAACCTGCCAGGGCATTCTCACACAAATCAATACCACCAACCTGCCTTGCTGTAGATCATCCCTTACAAGTTAGCTAAGGACATATCACATATGCGAAGGGAAATACCTCTCTTCTGCTGCCTCTCAGAAGAATTCTGTCTTCTTTTCCTTGGTCTTGACTTTTGGATTCTAAAATTAAATTCCTTTTAAGTCCATCTCTAACTTGTTCCTCAATATGAGGAACATTAAGCTATCAAATGCTAATGGCTTAAGAAAATAAAGAGGTCTATTCTAATCTTAACCTCAGACAAGTAAACACTTCTCCAGTTAGGAACAGAAGGAAAAAAGTAGGTAAAAACAGATCCGGGGATGTAGCTCAGGAGTAGAGCACGGGCTCAGCATTCAAGAGTTCCTGGGTTCTAACTCCAGCACTACAAAAAAAATAGTACATAAAAACAAAGATATTCATTCACTTTTCCCTTCAAAATTACGAATGCTCCCCCTCCCCAACACACGAATACTTCTTAAATTTACCCAAGAACACCAGAATTGAAATCTCAGGAAAAGCCCTATTATTTCTAGGTAATTCATCTGCTGTATTTGAATTTAAATAGTCAACGGACTGAAACACCAGCAAACAAGCATGAGAGAGACATGCCTTCTTTTAAAATGGGAGAAGCAAGCTTGGTGCCATGGCACACACCTGTAATTCCAGCGACTCAGGAGGCCCAGGCAGGAGGACTGTTCAAGGCCAGAGGCAGCCTGTGCAACTTAGCGAGACCCTATCTCAAGATAAAAAATAAAAAAGGTACCGGAGGGTGCATCTCAGTGGTAAGCACTTGCCTAGCGTGCACAAAGCCCTGGGTTCAACCTCCCAGTACTGAAAAAGTAAAACGAAATAAAATAAGGTAAAATAAAATGGGAGAAGCATCATAACCATCACACACAGCTCTTTGACCAAGGGTTATAAAAGTCAAATAAAGACTAAAAGGCATGTGGGGTGCCTTTGATATGGGGCATGATCAGAAAATGACCTATCTATCTTGATCAATGAAATATTTTGATGAATAGAAAAACTAAACACACACACAGAGCAGGAAGCCATCCCCAATTCTCAATTTTGTATTAAAACAGTATTTAGCCATCTCGTCTTCCTTTGATACTTCATAAGGATCTCCTTGTAAATCCTCATTAGCCTCCTGAGGCAAGAAAGCACTGGCTCCCAGAATGCCCACTACCAGTTCCCCATACAAAGCTGCACAACGAAACCACTTTTCTTCCAGGCCTAGGTTAAGGACCAAAAATATCTTATAGGATTCTTGAGTACTGAACTTTCATGTTGTTGTTACGTACCCTCGAGTCAGATCTGACTCACAGCGACCTTCATAGGGTTTTCAATGGTTGATTGTTTCAGCATTGTTTTCAGGAGTGGATTGCCACATCCTTCGCCCATTTTTGTGCTGGGGATCCAACCTGGGTCCTCAGAGAGTGCGGAGCAGTGCTCTACCCACTGAGCTAAACCACAGCCCAAACTTTGATATAGGAACTAAAAACTGCAATCACCTAAGCGTCCCCTTACTCCACAATCTGACAGTTCTTGATGATTAAATACTAGCTGGCAAAGGTCATCCTGCTGGCCTCCTCTCCTTCGTGTGAGCAGGGACAGTATGGCAGAGCAAGTTAACTCCAACAGCCCCAGCCCATTTCAGGAAAATGAGAAACAACCAAAAAGTCTCCTCCCAAAGCCCTATGACATGTGGCTCCCTGTCCTGTGACCAGGCACTGCTCCCTGGGAGCCAGCAGTAGCCACCTTTGAAACCTGCTCACCTCTCCTCGTTGATGCCGCACATGCGAATCCGGTCAGAACTGGTCCAGTTGTGCACACCACTGTAGAGTGGTGCTGTAGAGATCATGACAGCCACTCACCACCAGATAGGACCTGCTGTGGCCACTCCCTCTGGGGAAAAAGAAACCCAAAAAGTCAAAACTCAGAAAGGGAACAGCTGCTTTAACCACCTTTTACACAGAAATGTTTAAGTGACAGTAATTATAACATGGAATGTTAAAGCAGTCTCTTTCACAAGCCAGCCTGCCATGGAAAATGAAGGTCCAAATAGGGACGAAAGTGCATGAGCTTTCCAGGAATCCATACGTTTCAGGATGCAGATGAGGACACTGTTAATCACCTAGTGACTTTTCAATTACCTTCAAAGACATACATGCTTGAGTGTTCGAGGAAATTCAATCTATTGCCAACAAATGAGATGACAGTATATTTTTCTACACGCACTTAGCCTAAGCAACTATAATTAGAGGGTTGTACTCATGTATATGAACAGCGGGTGCATTGAAAGATGACTGGGGGTCTTTTTCACGTCTGTTCTCTAATCCGTGAGTATTGAAGGATCTGAGTGACACAGCCAATGTAAACTCCCCAGGAGAGGCACATGCTTTCGTTATAAGCCCTTCAAAAGTACTCTATTCTGCCTCCCAGTTGGACATAATGTATCTATCTAACGTAGTCAAACGCTGCCTCCAAATTAGGTGTAATACTCCTTGTACTCTGACCACAAACAAACAAAAACAAGATTCCATCAAGAACCTTATATTTCTGCCCTCATCCCTTGCTATAATCCTACCATTCCCATGACTTACCAACCCCTTCACCAACCGATATCCAATTCTCGCTATTGACAACTACTAGTTTGCCTTCCAGAGAAAAAGAGGCATCAAGCAAAAGAGCTTTATCCAATGAGCCTGTCTAGAGACCCTAAAACTCTTGAATCAACCTATTAGCTAAAATCTTTATTTATCAAAGATCAACCAAACAGAACTCTATAAGGATCAGAATTTTCTGCTGTTCTCCACGTTCCAAAGAAGTAAGTTATAGCAAAGTGGAGTCACACCAGGAATTTGTTCTATTTATCCTTTTTTTAATTTTCAGAGATTGTTCACATTTAACACAATCCAATTGTTCATTCCACAAATATCTATTGAGCTCCTACAATGTACCAGCACTGTCCTAGGTACTGAGGGTTCAACAATTAACAAAACAGACCAAAATTCCTGCCTTCGGGGCGCTTCCAATTTGGACGGACAGACGTGCAAAAAGCATGCTAAATCATTCTGTGTCACAATACGTTATAAGGTGTATGACACAGGCTAAGGAACACAGGGCTAGTGTAGAGTGTGTGTGAGTGAATGCACTATGATTTGAAATAGGGTGATCGAGGTAGGCCTTGCTGAGAAGGAAAGATTTCAACAACCTGAAGGAGATAAAGAAGCAAGCAATGTAGATGTCAGGGTAGAAGAGCACTCTAGGGAGAAGACAGACTGCATATACACCTGTAATCCCGGCACTCGAGAGGCTGAGGGGGAAGGATTACAAGTTCAAGGCCAACCTGGACCATATAGCATGCTCCAAGTTAGACTGGGCCACGTAGTGAGAACTTGTCTCAAAGAAAAAGTGTAGGCAGAGGTCCTAGGCAGGAGGCTGCCTACTAAGATCAAGGAAGAGCCCGTAGGCCAGTGTGGCTAGACTCAAGAGAGGGAGGTGGCAAGAGAGGACAGCAGACATGTACCCATTCATTCTTTCTTGGACTTCACCCTACCCTCATTTCTGCACTAGCCATGGGACACTGCTGCCCTCACCTCTGTTCTTCTTCCTATCTCCTCTCCTGGCTTTTCTGGTCCAGTGCTGGCTGGCTTCTCTGTGGCCCTTCTTTCCTGATACCCGCCCCAGAAACTTGGGCATCCACTGCCAAGTGGCCCTTGCCTTGCTCTCTATGGCTCCTCGTCTCTGTCATCTTCTTCTATTTCTTCCCCTCCCTGTTTTCCACAGCTCTTTCTCTCTCTTCCTATCTCCTGTCTCTCTCTCCCTGTCTCTCCCTTTTCCCTTCCCTCTCAGTCTCTCTCTTACTTTGCTTTATTCCTTCTTCTAGTGTTTCTTCCTCCCCCTCCCCTTGCCCTTCCCCTGTTATTCTCCAGCTCTCTCCCCTCCTCCTTCCCCACCTCTCTTCTCCTCTCTCTCTCTGGGCACAGACCCCTCTCCTCCAACTTTACCTTCCTATCTCTGTCTTCCAAGCTTCTCTCTGGCTTTATCTCACCTTCCCCATTTCCCTCCATTTCCTCTTCAGTCTCTCCTCCTCCTTCCCTTTCCCCTGCTCTGCTGTCCCCTCCATTCCTTGCTTCTCTGCCTCTACCTTCAGTTGCCCTCACCTATCTGTCTGTACCCCCTTCCTCCTTCTTGCTCTTTTCTGGCTCTCCCCCACAGCGTCCCTCTCCCTCTGGTGTACCTCAGCCCTGCCCCTCCTTCTCTCTCAGCTGTGAGCCCCCGCCATTTCAACTTGCCCCTGGGTGCACTGACAATCCCACATCTGTAGCTCTAGCCCTGACCTCTCTCCATAGGCCCAAACCAGAATTCTCAGCTTCCAGCAACTTGTTGTTAATTGAATGTCCACCAAGCCTCTCAAACCCAACAGGTCTCAAACTGGATTCATTATCTGTTCCCATAAGCGTGCTCCCCATCCACCATGCCCAGCTGCAGCATGTTTCCTGTCTTAGTTAATGGCACTACTGTCCCCCAGCCTGGAAATTTCTTCAACTCCTTCGCTCCTCCACCACCCAGATCCAATCAGCAGTTGCATCTTGATAACGCCATCTCCTTCCTCTCCTCCTACCCCTTGCCACTTCTCTGTTGCAGGCCCTCATCATCTCGCCCCAGGAATATTACACCAGCCTCTTAACCGCTCCCTTGGCCTCCCATCTCTTGATTCTACAATCAATTCATCAGCTGAAGCGCAGGTTCGATCAGGCCTCCCCTCCCTCACCAAAAGCCATCGGAATGAAGCCAGCATTCTCAACACAGTCTTCAGGGCCCTAAGGACCTGGCCTCAAATCTCCTCTCCAGTCTCCTCTTCTGCTATAGCCTCCCCTTTCCCTGCCACCTTCTGCTCCTGACCCTTCCCTAAACAGCCCCTCCAGTTTTACAATGCTAGCTTAAATGTCATTGCATCACCCGCCCCCCAGCCTCGGCCTCTGGTCAGTTAACCTCTCCCTCTCTGGTTCTCCTTCAACATTTAATTCCTACCTCTAGCCTAACACTGATTCTCCACTGCTGTATGATTGGGTGAGGGTGGGACATGCCTGTCCCTCCCACCAGACAACCAGCTACCTGAGGGAAGAAATATGTCCTTTTTTGACTCTGGTTCTTCTGTGACACCTTACACGTAGTAAGTACTCAGTAAATGCATGTTATGTGGAACTGAATTCTGGGTAAGAATTGAGGTGATGACCCTGAGAAATCACAAGAAGAAAAATCAACCAAAAAGAAAGAAAGAAAAAGAAAAACAAGTATCCACCATGCTTGCTTACTACGGAAAAAAATATCCATTATCTATAGCACACCTTTCACCATTGCCTGAGCCTACCTCAGTTCATCATCTTTTTTTTTTTTTTTACTGGGGTTGAACCCAGGGCCTCGCGCCTGCATGCTCTGTAAGTGCTGGACCACTGAGCTGCACCTCAGCCCATTTTTTTTTTTACTTTTTGGGACAGGGTCTCGCTAAATTACACAGACTGCCTCTGGTCTCGAACTTGCGATCCTCCCACCTCCACCTCCCAAGCCGCTGGGATTACAGGTGTGCGCCACCACACCTGGCCCAGTTCATCATCTTTGACCTATTTTGTACCTCTGTAAACTCCAGGCAACTGAGGGATATGCAAACTATGTTTTGTCCCAAAGAGTTTGGATTAACCTCTCCTTTCACTGTGGAAAAACCAGTTTTGCCTCCATTTGCCAACCAATTCTTTTACTCCATATAAATTTGTGCTTTTTTACTTTTTCTTTGAATTTGCTATCACATCTGTCTGGTTTCCTTGTTGATTAATGAGCAAAATAAAATCTTTAACACATGTTCGTTTTTATATCTGTATGAGAGTCGTAATTTTTTACCTTTTCCTTAAAAAGTATCTTTCAACATTACCAAGCCAGTTATGCGGGTTAGCATAATTTTAGATGGGGTTTTTAACAAGGACTCCATTTGCCAAGCACAGTGCCAGATGCCTGTAATTTCAGCACTGAAGAGGCTGAGGCAGGAGGATTGAGACGTTTGAGGCAAGCTTGGGCTACATATCAAGATCTTGTCCCATAAAAACAAAAACAGTAACAAAAAGAGGATTCCCTGGACATGCTAATCAATGAAGTTTTAACTGTTAGAATATCTTGAGACATCCTCAGAGTATGAAACAACAGCTCAGCCTGTGGGCTAATCTATCAGGTTCTTTTTCATCCTTCCTCTGTAGGAAGCATTGGAAGACTCAGGCAACGGAAGGGGCCATTCTCACCACAAGTTAAATTTCCACAAAATGTACAACTTTTAGTTGCTACCTACATATCTGTATGCAGCAGCTATGTTGGTGACCATGGATTTTTCACTGTCAGGTTTATTTCTGTTCTGTTTAGAGGGGATTAATAGTTTGTGGGGTCTAGGAGATAAGTCAGACAGAGAGCCTGGTAAGGTGGTACACGCCTGTAATCTCAGCAACTGGAGATGCAGAGGCAGGAAGATCATGAGTTCAAGGCCAGAGGCAGTCTGCATAACTCAGCAAAACCCTATCTCAAAATAAAAAATAAAAAATGGGCTGGAGGTGGAGCCCACTGCTAGAGCACTTGCAAAATGTGTGAGACCCTAGGTTCAACCCCCAAGTACTATGAAAAAAAAAATCAGAGAAGGAATACCAGAATTTGGAACCAAAACAACATACTAAGCATCCTCTAGATTAAGTTTTTGGGCCAAATAAAAACAGAAAAATGGAAAGCCAAGGTAAAACCAAATGTGTTCATGATATACACTTTACAAACTACCTAGGGAGTAAAAATGATACCAGATGCTCTTATTTTCACGAGATCCTGAAGATGGGGCATCCACTTAAATCTGCCACCCAAACTTACATCATGATCTTGTCAGAGCAGCACCCTTGCCCATCTGAAGCCCATTGTTGCTAATTAACAGTAGCCTTTGTGGTCAAGGACGAGGAGAAACCCAGGCAGGAGAATACTGAGCTAAGTGGTCAACATAAGAAGGCAAAATAGGAGTGGCGCACGCCTGTAATCCCAGTGGCTCAGGAGGTGGAGGCAGGAGGATCGCAAGTTTGAGACCAGAGGCAGTCTGCGTAATTTAGTGAGACCCTGTCTCAATAAGTAAAAAAATGGGCTGGGGGCACAGCTCAGTGGTCCAGCACTTGCAGAGCATGCAAGCGCAAGGCCCCAGTACCGGAAAAACAAAAACAAACAAACAAAAAAAACCAAGAAGGCAAAATAGGTCTAGCCAAAGAGAAAGCCAAGGGAACATCTATCTAAAGGTGGTCTATCTAAAGGTGCCATAGAGATGGGGCTCCTGGTGGCCCAGGGTTTTATTTTGTTACATCAGGTCCAATTAAGTTAGTAATGACTCAATTGTAAACTACTCAGGGAAGGCCAGAAAGATGAAAAAACCCACAGGCATGCTATATGCCACACACAGTAGGTTCCACTGGCATACACACTTCCACACCAGCTTGCTTTCACTTCAAGCACCCATACTCATGCATGTGCTCATCTTCTCTCTCTCTCTCTCTCTCTCTCTCTCCCTCTCTCCCTCTCTCTCTTTCTCTCTCTCTCCCTCTCTCTGATGTGATGGGAGCCATCACATCAAAAGCAAAGTTCCATAAAGGAACTTGGAAAAAACCTGGCAATCCCAAATGACCCAGGAAACAGAGGCACAAGGATATGAAATACCTCAAAGGATTTTTCCCAGATGTCATAACCATTTCATTGTTAAGAGATGAACAGCTGCATGCCCCAAGAATCAAATGCTGGCCACTGTCTGGAAGGCATTGAGACCACTGTGAGCTAGCTGCACTTTGTGGGGGAATAACTCAGAAGTCCTATCTAACTCATGGTGAGCAAAAAGAAGAGTACATATTCCACCAACTCAAAGCAGTAAGCGTGGATGAAAAATAAATAAATACAACTTTTCAATTTAGGAGCCATATGCATATAGAAGCTGAACAACTGACCAGAATCAAAGGCAATGAATCCAACAAGCAGGCAGCAGAGAATAGGTAGTCGGATATAATCACCACACTACAGAGCAGGGGAAACCATGAAGAGAATGGACTAATGGGAGGGCAGTAACTTTAAAATGGTGAAAATAGCAGCTAAGCTAAGGGTGAGCAGGTAGTAGAAGAGAAACCATAATGATACAGAGTTCTTTAAAAAATCCAAAAGACAAAAAAAAAAAAAAAAGCCTGCTGGAAGATAAGAATGGGTAAGAAAGAAGGCATAAAAGAGAAGCCCACGCCATACAACACCCAAAGGGGAAAAAAAATGAAATAGGGGAACCTGAAATATTTCACCATCATGGGCCAAACTGAAAACACTGTGGGGAAGCGCTGAAGACAGATAGACATTTTAGAAAAGTTTAGAGAGAATATTGTCATCAAAAAGGGAAGAATAAAATCAAATTATAGCCCAAGTCAGGGTTGGGGGAGTTAGTAAGAGAGGATGGGCAGGACTAAAATCCAAAGATTTTATAGATAGGTAGAGTTGTTTTGTTTTGCTTCGTTTTGAAATGAAGGTGCCAAAACAAGCAGATTTCACAATTACAAGCAATAGCACGGTCATCACTGTGCATATGAGGAAGAGAAGGACATTAAGGGAGGTAACAGCAAGTATCTGACAAGTGTTGTAGATCAAGGCGGATACTGTTTTAAGTTTTCAACCTTGAAAATGACAGAGTGCTCATCCAGTTGACAGGTACTCCAGAATCATGTAGCTTCCTTTGCGTCCAAAAACTCCTTAAGTGTTAAACAGAGCTGGCAATATATAGCTTTACAATGGACCTCTTTCTCCACAGTATGAAACCTGCTTGCTTCTTCATGGATGAACTCCATCACCAAGATGGTGAAGTAGAAACTCGAGATTAAGAAGGTCTCAGTTAAACTAAATCTGGTAGTACTCTCCCAAGCTCCTTTTGGCTCATGCTGTCTGGTGACCTGGAAGCAATTATGACTTTAAAAAATGAAAGAGCCGGAAAATATTCATCTTGAAGCCTGGCCCTGAATCTGTCCTCAAGAGGATAGGCGTGGCCAGTAGACTGTTAAAGGAGGAGGGTCGGGTCAGTGATGACTAATGAGGAAAGAAAACCAACTTTGGGACCAATTGCTGCAAGAGAAACCCAGATCTCTGGGTAAAGCTCCCATACGACAGAGGCGAACTTCACAGAAGCAAAGGAGAGGACAATTCTATTACCCTACTTTGGGAAAAGCAGCATGGAAGACACCCTCAAGACCACCAGAGATCCAAGAGACACTGAGATCCCAGGGCTAAAATGAAAAGGCAGTCAAAACTTCTACCAGGTGTAGTGGTGCACACCGGTAATCCTAGCATTCAGAAGACAAAGGCAAGAGGATCGCAAGTTCAAGACCAGCCTGAGCTAAACAGCAAGACCCATCTGTGTGTGGGGGGGAATAAAAACATCTCAAAATCAGTTTCCATGGGAAAGTTTCCAACAAGGAGGACTTTCCTTGGCTTTAAATACAGAACGCTTACCACAGATATTACCCTCCTCATTGCTCTGCCTGCTTGCACCTATATTCAAAAGGAGACTAATGTTCCTGTTTTCCCTACTTCATTACATTCCCACTCCCTGATCACCAATGAAAATGTTCTATTTAAATTCTCCTATTTGGGCTGGGCATTCTGGCTCATGCCTGTAATCCCAGCAACTCAGGAGGCAGAGGCAGGAGGATCGCAGGTTCGAGGCCAGAGGCAGCCTGCATAATTTAGCAAGACCCTGTCTCCAGATCAAAAATTTTAAAATGGGCTTGGGGTGCAGCCCGGTGGAAGAACACTTGCAAAATACATGGAAGGCCATGGGTTTAGCCCCCAAGTACTACAATAAATTGTTGTTGTTGTTAGGTGCCGTCCAGTCGGTATCCGACTCACAGCGACCCTCTGTACAACAGGGGAAACACTATTGTCAGTGCTTCTCTGCTGTTCATAGGGTTTTCAATGACAGATTGATTTTTGGGAGGGGGTTGCCAGGTCCTTCTCCCAAGCCTACAGCTTCTGGTGTTCCCAGGAGGTCTCCCATCCAAGTACTAACCAGGCCCGACCCTGCTTAGCTTCCGAGATCTGATGGGATTGGATGCCACAGGGCTATGGCTGCAGGCACAATAAATAAGTAAGTAAATAAGTAAATAAATTTCTTCTATTTTAATGACTTCTCATTAAAGGAAGGATATCCTTATATTCTCCTTGGGCTCCCCCACCAATATCTATATCCCCTTGTGTTTCCCTGCCATTAACCATCATTCCCTGAAACTCAAGAGTCCCACATAGGGGAGGTGAACATACAAGGTACAATGATACACATGTATAGAAATGTCATAATGATACCTATTAAGTTATACACTAACTAAAAAAACTAGTAATTACAAAAAGAGTCCCATATACATGCCTCAATCACTTTACTTTGCTTCCCTTCGTACAAAGCAGGTTCCTCTACCACCATACACAAAATGAACTGGAAATAATCTCCTAGGTGATTTAAAAGAGGGATCTGAGTCCTTTGTGCTATTCACCCCAACCTTCCATTCGACTAAATCTATTCTAGAACTTTATGGTTCACTTGGTTTTTTTTTTTTTTTTTTTGGTCCTATCCAAATATGTCCACTGGTGTCTACTCAAAAGGATCAGACTTATAAGGGACATTGCATCCTGTTCCCAAATACATTAAATCCTGAATTTAACAAGTACGCTAAGTAGTTGCCTGCACACAGTTCCAGCACAGACACCTTCATAGACTTCTTGGGTGCCTCCATGTTTAAAAATCTTGCCTATAAACATTTATGAGACTGGATACAAAGGAATATTAACTTTCTGTTAAACCCAGGAGAGCTTATTCATTCAAATGACTGCAGTTACTTCCAACATAGTCACCTCCAGAGGCTGGGCATTCATTTCAGTAACTGATGGTCAAAGCTTCCAATCTCCCTGGAATTCCTCAAAGCATTTCCATCCAAACCCATCCACATCCTTCAACCTCCTCAGCACTGGCACCGAGTCTCATCCTTCCAGGGGCAAACTGATATTCAGGAACATCCAAAATCCATTCAGAGCCATCTAATCAAACAGCAGCAGTATTAAACAGAACTGTCTACTCAAGCAGTACTTTGAAAGGTGATATAATGGGCCAGGCATGGTGGCTCATTTCTGTAATCCCAGTAATCCAGGAGGCTGTGACAGGAGGATTGCAAGTTTGAGGCTAGAGGCAGCCTGCATAATTTAGCAAGACCCTGTCTCAAGATAAAAAATTTTAAAAAAAACAACTTTTAAATGGGCTGGGGGTACAGTTCAGTGGTACAGTGCTTGCAAATTATGTGCCAGGCCCTGAGTTCAGCCCCCTGGTACCGCAAAAACAAAAATTAAAAAAAAAAAAAAAGAAGAAGAAAGAAAGAAAAAAGAAAAGGAAAAGAAAAGTGATGTAATTGATGACTCACAGCCTAAACTGTGGTGGAAATCTTGGAGAGCACTTCAGGACCCTATTTCTCAACCACCTTAGACCATCTCACTATATCCATGTACTATGGCATCAGTTAAATGGGGATACACTAGTCCAAACGTAAAACTGACCACAATGCAAAAGCACTTAAAAGGACCACTTAAAAGGTACCCCACTAACATGAAAAACTAAAATACTAATAAAAAAGGCCAGAGGTAATCTAATGATGAAGTGAGCCAAAGTAAAAGTTTTTGTCAATTACTTCCATTTTCATACCAGCAGATTGTTTAAGTTTGTCTATCCACTGCCATGAACTTTTTTCTTATTTTTTAAATAGTACTCACTTCCATTTCCTGCTGTAAGGAAATTGCTTTATTCCACTTAAGGAAAATACCTCCTCATAGCTGTATACTAGACCTAGGCTCTAATTATAAGATTTTATACAACTTCTGGATGTCATAGACATCTAGAAAACTTGCTAAACTACTGGGAAAAAACAAAACCCTATGTCATGCGGAAACCAACCATCCTATGTAAAAAGTATTGGATGCTGGGCTTGGTGGTGCATGCCTGCAATCCCAGCACTGGGGAGGCTGAGGCAGGAGGATCTATGTGAGTTCAAGGCCGGTCTGGTCTATGTAGCGAGTTCCAGGATAACCTAGGCTACAAAGCAAGACCCTATCTCAAATAAATAAATAAATAAATAAATAAATAAATAAATAAATAACAGCTGCGCATGGTGGTGCACGCCTGTAATCCCAGCGGCTTGGGAGGTGGAGCCAGAAGGATCGCAAGTTCGAGACCAGAGGCAGTCTGCATAATTTAGCAAGACCCTGTCTCAAAAAGTAAAAGAATGGGCTGAGGGTGCAGCTCAGTGGTCCAGCACTTGCAAAGCATGCAGGCACGAGGCCCTGGGTTCAACCCCCAGTACAGCAAAAAAATAAAAAATTAAAAAAATTAAAAAACGCATTGGGTAAGCTTGGCACAGTGGCACAGGCCCGTATTCCCAGCTACTCAGGAGAATGAAACAGGAGGATCACTTGAACCCATGAGTTCAAGACTAGCCTGGGCAAAATAGTAAGACCCTGTCTCAAAAACAAAACAAATGGTGAAGGCCTACAATCCCAGCACTCTGGAGGCTAAGGCAGGAATATTACAAGTTCAAGACCACCTTGGGCTACTTAGCAAGTTGTAGGCCAGCCTGGGCTACGTAGCAAGACCTTGTCTCAGAAAACAAAAAACAAAGCACTCAAAAAACAAAAAACAAGGCACCGGGTGCGGTGGCGCATGCCTGTAATCCCAGTGGCTTGGGAGGTGGAGGCAGGAGGATGGCAAGTTGAAGACCACTCGGAGGCAGTCTGCGAAACTTAGCGAGACCCTGTCTCAAAAAGTAAAAAAATGGGCTGGGGGTGCAGCTCAGTGGTCCAGCACTTTCAGAGCATGCAAGCGGGAGGCCCTGGGTTCCACCTCCAGTACCGGAAAAAAAAAAAAATCCTACAAAACAACAACAAAAAACATTGGATCTGTAAATTCGTTTCACTCCTCTTGTTCTCACATTGACTTCCTCTTCTTTCTTTTCTTTATCTCCATGATAAATACAATCACAAAAATAAAATAAAATTGGACCAGGCAAAATGATAAAACCAACTTCCAACTATCTGAGTGTGCTTTAGCCACAAGTGATTTTTAAACCCAGCCAACTTCCAGACTGCCTTCTGCCACTGTCAGTAGATGTGTATTCAGGGAACAGCTCACTTTAATATTTGCCTACACAGAATATAAACAGGCAGGTAAATCTGCTGGGGAAGGTGGGGCAAGTAGAGAATAATAATGCATTTCCAAAGTCAAGCAGAAATTATTAATTTGTCAACCAATTTACTGCTTTCAATTGGCCTATCATCTGTCTCTCGCTATATTGGCTCAGGTAACTGCTGGCACCAAAGTCCACTCCAGCTGCAGAGAGGTGAGCTACTCCACAGGCCACTGTTTGTCTCTGCTCAGAACTTTGTTTTGGGGAATCCAAAGCTATTTGGGGTATTATTCTCTCCCATTCAATCACTGATGAAGATATTTGTCATAGAGCCATACCAGACCCAGGCTCTATCTATCAGCTTTTGTAGGATTTCCAGATGTCACAGACAGCTGGAAAGCCCAACCAGTCATAATTAAACACAGCAGCCCTTTTCAGAAAGCAATGGCTTTTTTAAAATGTCACCCATAGACAAAAAGGTCCCTTAAAGTTTCAACTGGATATACACTCTTCAGCCCCTGCCCTAAAATATTGAACAGTGTCACAGCACAGCTGTTAAAGAAGCTACCACTTCGACCGGAGATGGATGGAGCGATGAGTCAAGCTATTTCTTCCAACCATGTCACAAATGCTACGTGTGTGCTAATCCAAGAGGAAAACGAGGCGGACAGAGAATCAAGGTATACGGTGGTGCTCAAGAATTACTGGCTGTTTTCATTCTGCTACGACATTTATGATAATATAATGTAAATGGTAATGTCATAGGATACAAGTGAATAAGAAAAATTAGATTATAATAACAGATCCCATTTATTGGGCATCTACTATGGGCCTGGCACTATATACACCTCATCTCAATCAGTCCTCACTGTCCTGTGAGATTGGTGTTATTATTGGGATTATTGAGAATACTGAGATTCCAGAAAGTTAAGTTGCTTCCTGCTACACAGCTAGGAAATTGAAGAACAAGGACTCTAAGTTATAGCTGTATGTCTCCAAAGAGGTAGTTTAATTAGGGAGTAGGCTGAAGTTTGAGGACCACTGTACCACACTAACCTAGGCATGGGAGAACCAAGTTAAACTGAGTAAAGCCTCATCATGAGAAGATATGTAGTCATTTCATGGATTCAAGTACAGAGTGCATCGACTTCCCCTCGGGGATCAGAGTCATGTATTACACACTCCACAAAACTTACAAAAACGGAAATCAACTTGTTCTCCTTGTCCCCGTCCACCGGCATTACAACAACTCTCAACTTTACCTTTAAATGGCACTAACACTATGCTTTCTAGGCATATCTTAGTAATGAGGTAACCAAATTTTGTTTCTTAGCAGACAGTGGGTAAAGAAGACCAAAACACAAAACTCTGCCTACTCATTAGTACTCAAGACTCTTCACAGATCCTTAGCATAAAGACTTCTTCAAATCCAAATGAAGACACATCCTGCCTCACCTATTTCACTGGGTACACGTGAAAATTATCACATTTTACAAATAATAAGCCCTCTCTCTTCGAATTCATCACAATTCATTGACCAGGGAAAGTAAGACCTTCATAAGAAGCCTGAAACAAAAACTGATCCATTTTTAAATGTTTTATGAAAAAAGAGTGGCTTTTGCTTAAAAGAATGAACACAGGGAAGCAGAACAGCATTATGTGAATTATGGAGACAGAAACACAGACTTAAATCTTCCTCTTGACCAGAATGCAACTTTAGTTCACCAAAGAAACTTTTCATCTTGAAAGATTGTTTTTAAATTATGAACAAGGAGAAACATTATAATTTAGAAAGAGAACAACTTGCTACATTATTTTAAGAGCGACCATTCACAAACTGGCATAAACAAAACCTAGTTCATTTGTAAGATCATATTAAATAGTGCCTGCAGCCGTAGCCCTGTGGTGTTCAATCCCTCAGATCTCTAAAGCTAAGTAGGGTGGGGCCTGGTTAGTACTTGGATGGGAGACCACCTGGGAACACCAGGTGCTGTAGGCTTGGGAGAAGGACCGGGCAACCCACTCCCCCGAAAAATAGTCAGCCACTGAAAACCCTATGAACAACAGAGAAACAGTAATAATACTGTTTCGCCTGTTGTACATAAGGTTGCTATGAGTCAGATACTGACTGGACGGCACCTAACAACAGCAACAACAAACATCCTAGTAGCGGAAAAGCATATTACTTATCCCCTCCCTCTTTGGATGTCCTGACACTAAGCATTCTGGCAAGCAGGGACTCATACTGATATTGAACTCTAATATTAAGAAGTGTCCTTTCTTTCTGAAAACATGAAGGTCTAGGGTCTTCCCTCCCCCTCATATAATCATCAGTGGCTTCTCCTCGTTTCCAGTCTACTTTATCTCAACAATTTTCATTTTCCTCAGCACTTTCTCCATTTCTCTGTAGTGGTTACCTTCCCACCAAAACTCCACCTGGAATTCTGAGGCTGGTCTGCCCTGGAAAACAGCTTCTACTCCCTATGGCCGTTCTCCTGCATCCCAAACTCAGTCCCGAAGACTCTCGAATCTGCGAAGACTGCAAATGTCTTCCCGTCCAACCCTGATTAGAGACTTTCCTTCAGGTCCCTACTTCACCCTCTGATTTTGGCCCAAGGCTCTCAAGTCCCTGTTCTTTGTCCTATTTTACTATGGAATTTCCATCACTCACCTTCTTATATCTAGTATCCCTCCCATTTGCAGCCTGGAAAAACTGGTGGATTCCCACTTTCTCCTTCTTTCAAGGCCATTCCATTTGGTAGTGACTCCCTTTCCCCATTCAGAATCCTTACTTTAGATTTCCTAATTGATATTAGACTTATAAGCCCTGGACCCCAGCTACCTTCTGCTTTGTGGGCCCTCCCAGAACAGTGGTTATCAAAGGTGACTTTTTATGTCCCCCAACACCAGCTCCAAATGACATCTGGGCAAATATCTTCTTCCTTTGGCTCTTTATTCCTTTTTTTCTCTCACATTGTGGGCCCCCATATGGAGGGTCGAACCCAGGACCGTGCTCATGCTAGGCCAGGGCTCTACCACTGAACTACATTCTCAGCCCACGTTGCACATTTTTTATCCTGTGTACTATCTATAAGTTCTGTGTTTCCTTATGCGTAAATATATTTATATTTCTCCCTAACTGCCATTGTCTCTCCAACTCCAATTTTTGTTTTTTGAGACAGCCCAGGTTGGCCTGAAACATGCTATGTAGCCTAGGCTGGCCTCAAACATGTCGCTCCTCCTATCTTAGCCTTCCTATGGCTGGGATTATAGGCGTGCACCACCATGTCCATCTCCAAACCCTACTTTTATCCAAGATGATGATCTTTCTTGCTCCAAACTTAGCAATTCCAGCATGACAGTGTAAAGAGCCCTAAGGGTTCTTCAAACTTTGGGGGGGGGGGAGAAAACATTATCCTGGGGATTTCAAGGTACTCCTTTTCCCTTAGTTGGCCTTAACATAAGACTACTGTTGGTCACCTTCCTCCCCACTTCACTGTGCAACCAACTCTCTTCCTGACCTTTTCGTTTTCCTTCTTTCTAGTGTTAAAGTTCTTTTCTCCTGTGATTCTGTTTCTATCAAAGAAGCCCCTCTCTAAAACCCATAATCGAGACTAATTCAGCCATGAGATTCTCTGCCACCTGCATGGAACATTTTCTTTCTTTTTTAGTGAACTGCATCATGAATGAAACAGACACTCCCCTCCCCATGAGAAGCCCCTTTTTCTTCCCAAGAACCTCTAAGCCAGTGAGGAAAAAAAAAAAAAAGAGAGATCCTCCCTCTCTCCTTACCTTTCCTGGAAAATCAAAATAGCCAGGTCCACATGAATGCCCTCAGTGCAGCTACCGTTTCTTCTGGAACTCCCCCACTCTGCCCAATCAAGACTCAACAGCAAAGCCTGCCAGGGCCTTAGCCTTCCCCTGCCCTATCCCAACAATTAGCTGTCTCTTCCTTATTGCTCTATTCTGAAGAACTAGTCCTACTAAACCCAGATACCAGGGTCCCTTCCCCTTCCTCTGTCAATGCAGTATCCAGTTGTGTTCTTCTCAGAGCCAGAATGAAAGGAAACCTACCAATTCTTACAGCAGAGCTGGGGACAGGGTCATCCCCTTTCAAGTCAATTTTAGTAAGGTTCTGTTGCCCTAAAGCCTTCGACTTTCTTCTCCCAGATCTGCCTCAAAGCCAACTGCCTCAATTGCCCTATGGAAAGATGTCTGCCTATCAATGTCCTCTAGACTTATTCAAGATGGCCATGTAGTTCCTGAGTTCTATCATCAATCTTCAGATTCTCTTAATTTGACTCACCAAGCCTCCTGTTCCTACCAGCTCTTTCAATCTTTCCTACTAACTTTGCTCCATCAAAATTTTACAAGTTCCTCCTCAACCTTTTGCTTCTATTAGGAGCCTCTGAGTGGGTCCTGGGACGACACTGACATTATCCCATTTAATCCCAAGTGGAATGTTCCAAGTTTCTTCTCTACATACTGTCGTATTCAGTACCACATGTTGACATCACCATCTAATTTGAATACTCTTAACTCTGCCCAGACATCGTCCATTTTGCCACCTGCCATCTCCCTATAATAAAGCTCTCTCGAACCCAACATTCAAGGACAGGACAGATAAACCGAAAGTAGATTCCGTTTAAAGTTCTCTTCCATCCTTGGTATTTTATTATTGACCTAGTCCACTCCCAACTCTAAACGCATCGCCCATTTATTTCCCCATAAAACGTTTCGGCAGCGTGACTTTGAGAAACAGTTGAAAGAACCATAGGGCTAAACCGTGAAACCTACAAGTGCACCCCCAGAAGTCTCACCAAAGCTTTTCACGACTGTACTGTACCTCTGCCCCATGGGGACGACCTCCAAATCGCCTTGAGAGTATTCAGTTGTTGCACAAAGTTACAGGCACCCTTCCCACACTCATGTCAAGAGCCCCTGGACCCTGAGCGAGACGAGTGCTCACCAAGGGACGCCTGTCCTGTCTACTCTAGGAAACACCAAGAATGAGTATCACCACGTCGACAGTTGTGATGAGCCAACACTGAAAATTTCAAAACAATAAAACAAAAACATTGTGCTTCTACTGGGGGAGGATGGAAGTGTGAGCGGAATAGAAAGGTACCCCCACCGGCCTGTGCCGCTGGCCTCCTGGGTTTGCGGCGTGCTTCCCTCCCTCCCGCCTTTCCCCCCAACCACATCTTTCCCTACAACCACCTCCCGCACCTCCATAACGCCAAATCCCCAGCTGTGGTGCGGCCCGGCTCCTCCCAGCCTTGCCCCGGACGTCCCTGTGGCCCAGCCTTCCTCTCAGCGGGACCCCAGTGAGGAGGGCCCCCTCCACCGTCCAGTTCACCTCCCTGGCCCTTCCGCGGCCTCCAGGCGCCCCTGCACGGTTCTGTCCCGAAGCCGAACCTCTAAGAGCCTAGCCCACGAGGCCCGTCGCGGGACCCACCCCCCCTTCCGTCTCCCAGCACCTCGTCCTCCACGCACCCGGCCCCCGGGGCTCCTAGTCCTCGTCGTCCGGGCTCGTACCGCCCCCCGTCGGGGGCTCCACCCCCCGCCTGCCCCCGCCCCCAGGACGGCCCCCTCCCCACCGCGCGTCGCCTGCGCCCTCTGCCCCGGCACGGGACTCTTTTTGGCCTCGCTTCCCCGCCCAGAAGCGGCCGAGGCGGCGGCGGCGGCAACGGCTGCGGCGGCCCCAGCAGGAGCAGCAGCGGCGGTGGCGGCAGCGGCGGCGGCAGCAGCGCCGCCCCGGCCCCGCCCCGCCGCCCGCCGGAGCCCCACGCCCCGCCCGCCCCGCCGCCGGACTGCTCCCCGCCGAAGCCCACCACTAAGCCCCCCCCATTCCCTGGCCGCGATCCGCTCGAATCCAGCTCCGCTGGGCCTTCTGTCTGTTCCTCACGCCCCTTAGGACCCGGGGTGGGGGAGCCCCGGGGTTCGCGGCCATCCCTGTCCCTCCTTCTCCAAGGGCTGGGGGATTGCCCCTGATCCCGAAACCCGGCCCCGTAACCAGAGCCTCCCCCCTTCCAGCCCTTGGCTTCGCTCTCAGACCCCTTGCCTCCAGGCCTGGCGCGAAGCGGGTTGAGGGCTCGCACACCGCATCTCCCCCTGGCCTGCCGGGGCTAGTAGGAATTGCCCCCATCTTCCCCTTCAATTTAAGCCCCCTCCCCGCCACGCCTGGCCCGGCAGCCCCCGCCCCTAGAGCGAGGGCAGCGGAGCCAGGGCGCTCCGAAGTCATCCCCCGCCTTTTTTCCAGGGACTCAAGATA
>VMDO01011225.1:50899-67998 GCA_007922755.1 Pedetes capensis
AAAAAAAAAAAAAAACAGCCTTTTCTCGCCCTGCCCTGTTGGCCAGCCTCCCTTCGAATCCTTGTATCCTTGGATCAGGGGTTGGGGCCAGGTAGTTACAAGACCTCAGCCTCCACCTCCCTTTCCGAGTGGGGTAATTCCTACGGTTTCCCCCCAGGATCTACCGACCCCCGTTTCCATGGAGACCCCCGCCCAGCCGAGAAGACGACTCTCTCGGATCGTGGCCAACAAGTCTCACCTGGCTAACAGAGAAGGGGGTCGAGAAGGGGGCAGGGCAGGGCAGGGATGGGGTACGAAGGTGGGAAGTGGAGGGGAGCTGTCCCGAAGGGAGGGGCGAGGACAGAGCGAGCTCCAGGGAACGAGCGCTACGTCCGGGGACACGAAGAGGACGGCGCCCCCGGGGGGCAAGCGGAGCGGCTGCTGGGCGAAGAAGGGATAGGGTTGTGGAAAGGCTGAAGACAGACAGAAGCGGGTGGGGGAATCCGAAAAAGCCGGGGAGTCAAAAGGGGTGGAGGGGTTGGGGGAGAGAAAAAAAAGACGCACCTGTTCCCGGGTCTGCTCCGCGGGGAGGCTCAGGCCGCCACCCAGGCTCCCTCTTACCCCCTCGGAAGCGCCACCCGCCTAATGCTGCCCCGATCTCATGCCCCCCTCCGCCCCTTAGCGCCACCGACCTCCTTCTCCTCTCGGCGGCGGCGGCGGTCGGACTCTAGGAACTGAGAGGAAGAAGGGAGGGCTCGGCAAAGCGGAGGAGAGACAGAGCCACACACTGGCAGCAGCCGCGGCGAGCGAAAGAGTGAGGGGGAGAGCGGGGTGTGTGTGTGTCTGTGTGCGAGCGAAGCCTGGTGGAGTGGGTGCCGGTCGCAGGGCTCGACGGGAAGTGGAGTCCAGCGGGGTTAGCGGGCGGCGCCAGCCCGCGCGCCGCGAGACTACAACTCCCAGAATGCCGCGCACGCGGGGGGGCACCGGGGAGGAGGAGGCGAAGGGAGGGAGCGAGCAAGAGAGGGAGGGACGAAAGCTGGGAGCAAGCGGCGGCGAAGGGGGCAGAGCCAAGCAGCCCCGGTGACACTGGGAGGGGAGGGGAGGAGGAGGGGATCGCTGCTAGAACCGAGCGGATTCCGGAGAGGGAGGCAGCGGTGGCTGCAGCATGCCGGGCAAAAAGCTAGACTCCCAGGAAAGGCGGAGGCACTCAATCCACGGGGCTGCACGAACCTCACGCCCCCCCCCCCACTCCGACGCCCCTCAAGAGGGAGGTTGAGGAAGGGAGATCATCAGTGCGCTGCGGCCAGGGGTTTCTCTCCCTTTCTTCCAACGCTCTACACCTTATGCCCCGACCTGACTTTCTCAGGGCACTGGTGCCCTATCTAGCGTGCAAATCTAGACCCCCAGATCTCCCCTGTTGGGCAGCACGGAGCAGACGCATTCAGTCCCCTTCTCCCAAGGGTCTAAGGGAGGCTTCCCTTGCAAGCAGGGCGTGACTCTCCCATTCTTCCCGCTCCCCCCCCCAGTCGTCGCCACCCCCCATCTCCCTCCAGGAACCCCTCCCCGAAGCCGGGGCTTGCCTTTCTCTCTCCCCGCCACGAAGAGTCTCTCTGGGGGCGACTACCCACCCCCACCCTTATACTGGGCCCCTAACCACTACTGTCCCCTTAGCGTTGTCCCCCTCACCGAAGTCATAGTGGGGGTGACCCGAGTTGGACTGGTGGCTACTTTCCCTCCGAAACTAGCTGTCCTTCGCCAAGCCGACCCTGCGTAGAGATAGAGAAGCACATTAATACTCCCGTCCCCCCTCCCCCGAGGTTCAGATCCCCATGGAAGTAGCACACAGTAGAGAAAGGTTGGTTGTGAAAGCGAGCTGGGGGTGAAGCCCAATCCTCAAACCCAATTCCAGCCATGAAAATGCAGGTATTCGTCCCTTTCCTTAAAAGCCATCAAGTAGCTTGGAGGAGAGGGTTAAATTATCTAAACCCCAATGTGCACACGACTCGAAGCGATGCAACCTTGCAGGAATAAGATACGAACTAGGCTACCCCCAAAGGAGGGTAAGTATACCCTCCCCCGACGCCGTCCAGCACCCCCGCAAGAGAGTCAGATGGCCGAGGAAGTGGGGAGGCAGTGAGAGTGCTAGAGAGTGAAACGATTGTGGTGGAGAGGGTCCGCGGCCCCCAGAGAGCAGAATCCAGATGCTAAGAGGTGGGTGGGGGGTGCGGCATATTGCAGACCGCGTCTTTCCTCGCTTTTCCCGGAATCGCCACCGAACACCGTCTAACACTCCCGAGTTGCTTACCAGTCAGTCCCCTAGCCCCATTTGTGCGCGTGAGGCGGCCGAAACCCGACTGGGAAGCCAGGGCACAAACTCCGCGGAAGCTGGCCTTCGCCGCCGCCGCGTCGCTACGGGCCTCCCTCCCTCCGCTCGCGGCCCCGCCGATCTACCTTCGCCCCCGGCCGAGCCCAGACCCCGCTCGCAACTCCACGCCCCTACTCCACCCCCGACTCCCCCTCCCCTCGCCCTCTCCCCGCGGGTTCGGCCCAGCCCCTAGCGCCGCCCCGCCCTACCGCTGGGTCCACAGCCCAGCAAGTGCCCCGAACTCGCCCCCCGCCCCCACGCCCAGGCCAGTCCGGCCGGGCCTGGTTTCCCCCTCCCGCCGCGCCCCGCCCCCAAATCCACGTCCTACTTCGCCACCCAACTCGGCCCAGTCCGGGTTCGGCCCGAGCCCAAGCCACTGAAGTCCCTGGTTCGGTCCGGTGTATGGCCACCCACCCCGCCCTTGCCTGGGTGCTGGCCTGGCCCACTGCCGGCGCTCGCCGCGCCGGCCCAAGCGCGTGGTACCGGTCCGGGTCCAGGTCGGGGTGCCAGCCTCGGTCCTAGCGGCGTTGCCGCGTCTCGCCACGAGGGCTCGGTTCACGCAAGATCCGAACCAGTGCGGGGTGGAGACCGGGGAAAGCAAGTTTCTTTATCCTCCCCCCGCCCCCGCCACAGGGCCACGCCGCTTCCCTCCCCCCCCGTCACAATGCCCCCTTCACCTGGGCAGAGCCCCCGGCTGCTGTCGCAACTTTGCTCTTCTCCACGCCGCCAGGGAAGCGGACGAAGCGGGAGGAGGAGGGAGGTGGCGAGGGGGGGCTGTGCTGGGATCAGGCCGCTGGGCTCCGGGAGGACACGTGGGGGAGGAGGGGAAGGAGGAGGAGGAAGGGGGGCCGGGCCTGCAGTTCTCGGGGCTCCCCCTGCCAGCCCAGGGTAAGCCGGAACCTCGCCGGGCAGCCGCAGACCCCGCACTGGCCACGGGGGAGAAACGGAGCTACCTTCTCGGGCCAGCCCCGGGCTCCAGGAAGGCGGGGGAAAGCAATGCCTTTCGGGGTCGAAGAGTGATCGTTTTCGCTCGTGCTGTGTGTGTGTGATTCTCCCCGTTTTGCCTCGCTCTGTGTAGCAGGGCGGGGGTCTTGCTGGAAGGAGGACGCCCCCGCCGGGCGCCCCGCCCCTCCTCCGGCCCCCCACTTCCCCACCCTGGGCGACTTCAGTGCGTGGTTCTGGCGCTCCAGCACTGAGGCCGCCCGCGGACGCAGCCCCAGCCCCGGCGCCGAAGTGGGACAGGTGCTGGAGGAGGAAAAATGCCGGGGCTCTCCGCCTTGCCTCGAGACTCCGGGGCGGCCCACCCTGCGTGGCAATCTCCCGGGCTCCAAGCCCCTTGGAACACACTCAATGGACAGTCCCTGCCTGGGCGTGTAGGCATCTGGGTGGGAGAAGGCATCTGGGTGGGAGAGCGAGAGACCCAAGGGAGGAAAGAGAAGGATGGGGAGGAAGAAGCCTATAGGACTCTAGGCGAAAACCTGGCTCAAAGACGACTGGGCTTCTGCCCGCTTTCCTGGGGCTCTTCAGCCACCAATCTGAGCCCCTTGACCCTTAACCTTTACCCCAACGACTCTCTGCCTGGCCAAAGGAATAAATCCTCCTGTGTGTTTACATCGCAGGCCATCCCCGGGACAGAAGGGCTGAGAAGCTTGCGGTCCACACTCGAACTCTGACGACTTTACATTAACTCTGAGGAGAGTTGCTTGCGAAGGAGCTGAAGCTGCCGGCCGACCTGCTTTCAGTCTTGCAGTGTTTCTTAGCAGCTCCGACCCTGAGCTGGTGGTGGGGACTTCAAAGGCATCGCCTCAGCCTAGAGGGTATTAGGGGAGGTGCCCAGCAGTTCCTGGAGGATTCATTGCTTTGTAAACAGAATGTGAAATGAATAGCAGGAATTTGAAAAAAAAAAAATCTTTATGTGAAGATATATTGATACTATTTATTATATATTTATCTATCCTAAGGAAGCCAGAGGATTATTTGGACTAGAAGGAAGCCCTACAGAATTAATGTCTTCCTCCTTCTCCATGCCCCCCCCACCCTTCTACTAGGCCCAGAGATTCCACCTCTAAGCTATGGGGTGTCTTCTGTCCTTTGGGAAGACTTTACAAAGGGCAGTTGAGACTTGCCTGGTATGTCTCCTTGGCCTGGTCTGAGGGATGTGTGCCTGAGCGGGAGCCGCTAAGGTTCAGTGGCTTTGCCTGAGGCCTCATATTCTGGGACCCCCTCTTAGTTATCCTCACCCTCACAATCTACTGCTGTCAATGTGGACAGAACTCTGGCCAATGTGTTTTGTTTTGGGAACTGCTTCACTAGCTGTTCTCCTTGGCCACATCTACCTCCCAAGCACTGCTCCCCCCCTATACACACATACACACACCCATTAAAAAGTGTTTGGCCGTAGTTGTACCAAGGGAAGATGAATATTTGGAAATACGTTTCAACTAATTAACATATGAACTCAAAATGCATTACTAAGGGGGAAATCACCTCTATGGGGCCTGATAATGCAGACCCCACCAATTCTGCTTTGATTTAAGTTGATGGGCTTCACTGATTTTAATTAATCTAGTAATTACTAAATGTCCACTTCTTTTAAGACCCTAGGACCTTAGGGGCTACCTTGCTCCTTGGTTTGAGGCTGAAACGGATCCTGGACACCTCAGTTTGCACCAGTCTGTGTCTCTCCATTTGACTGCATCATTTATCTGGCGAAATGAAGGTTGGGGCAAGATGGTTGTTTCCTGGCTGAAGCTCTAGCTTCTCTGAGCCCTTTCCTGTTGGGGGCCAGGCTTCCTGCCCTACAGGAGATTATGGGAAACCAAGGAGCAGAGTGGGGAGAGCTGTGGGAAACCTTGCAAAGAATGTAGATAGCAATGATTATTTGATGCTACAACCACAACATAACGATGATAACAATTCCTTACCTTTGTACAGAATCGGAGTGTTTACAAAGCCCTTTCGTTTGCATTGTTTCCTTTGTTTCTCACAAGTCTTCGGTTTGTAATTAAGGAAACTGAGTCTCTGAGTAGTTTGTTCAAGAGCACATAACTAGTGAATTTCTGAGCCAGGAATCCCAATAGTCCTGCCTTTATTTTATGAAGAGTTTTTTTCAATATGGTACAACACCTCCTTTTAATGACCAAATAGGGTTTTTTCAGGCAGATTGTCTTCCTTAATTATTTCCCCCATCGGTAGCATTTACTGACCCTGGTCATAGCACCCAGAAAGGGAACTTGGTACGATGGAAAGAGGATTGTTTGGGGGAATTCTAAGACTCAAATTCTAATCCTGCCTCATCAATAACTACCACTGGGACCTTAAGTAAGTACTAATATTTGACTGAGTAGTGCGAGCCTGATGCCAGGTACTGTGTTTGGGGTCTTCCCTCCCTCCCTCTAAAATACAGAAATCAGCTGGGCACAGTGGCACATGCCTGTAATCCCAGTGATTCTGGAGGCAGAGGCAGGAGGATCGCAAGTTCAAGACCAGAGGAAGTCTGTGTAACTTAGCGAGACTCTGTCTCAAAAAAAAGTAAAAAAAAAGGGGGGGGGGGCTGGGAGTGCAGCTCAGTGTCACAGCATTTGCAAAGCATGCAAGTGTGAGGCCCTGGGTTCAACTCCCAGTACCACAACAAATAAATAAATAAATAAATAAATAACAGAAATCAGTGTACCTGTCCTTCCGTCATAGTGAGTGACACCCTATGAGCATCAAATGAGGTATGGATGGGAAAGTTTTGTGCTCCATGAATCACTGGACTCCTGCAAGAATCATTATCAATGTTGTCAACGAAGCCTCCCTAGGTGTAGTACAGAGACCTAGGGGTGACATTGACCTAGGCCCTGCCCTCCTGAAGCTTGCCAGACAAAGTGAGGCATTTGGGGGTCCCGGCGTAATTTAGGCTACAAACCAACTTCTGACTAAATCTACAGGATAATTACATTAATTCTGTCCTTCGTTCTGCAATCAGAAGCCTTGTCTCACTAGTAAAACACCATAGCCCTATGACAAAAAAAGTGATCCCACTGATTTGGATCTTTAGAGTTGTCAGAATGAAGCAAATTTGGAGCTTCTGCTTGTCCCTTCCTTCTCTGCACCTCAGTCAATTAAAGGTGAAGTCAGGTGTGAAAAGCAGGTTCTCAGGACAGTGGAAGGGTTCCTTCCAAGTCACCCCAGTTGAAAGGGGGCCAGAGGAGGGAGGGCTACAGAAAGGGCCTTGCCAGGCCTGGAGAGAGTGATTATTTGTTACTGTGTGCGTTCTCTATAATGTTTCACTTTATGTTCCCAGGGCGAGGTGGGGTGGGGGAGGGGTCCTCGCCCCTAGTTGCTATTTGTAAATCTTAGCAGCATGAACACTGTTGCAAGCCCGGTTGCTGCTGCAGATGCATTCCAGCAGGCCGGCTGAGTGTGGAGCGCTAGGAACTGGCTCCCTGAGAACAAACGGCTTGAGGAAGGCCTGGTCTCTGCCCTCTGAGAGCCCTGAGTCTAAATGGGGAGACAGTGTGTCTGGTTAAACTTAACTCTGTAAACAACCAACAGTCTTTCTGGATTTTATAGCCAAAGGGGGGAAAACAAGGAAGAGGATAAAATCTCCCCAGAACCCTAGCTGTGTCAAGCCCCTCGGCCCACTGACCACTCTCCTCTTCCCTAAGCCTCCTAGGTGCTTAACAAGGTCCTTAATCAAACCTACAGTGTAAGAGGTGGGAAGGGACTCTAAGAAACGATCTGCCTTTCTGCAAAAGTGGCAGTGGTTGCCCACTGCTGACAAAATCAAGTCCATGGGCCTTCACAGTGCTTTCAGGGCCCTGCCTGGTCTGGCTTCAGCCTCCTTTCCTTCTAAGTCCCTCGCGTCCCTCAGGAGCCCTCTGTTCTGACCCAATCATTGGCCCCCTTGCCATCCCTTGGACAGGACATGCACTTTCTGGGCTTATTGAAATTTCACTCCACCAGTACTCAAGCCTGTGCAAGCTACCTGTTCCTCCCAGCCACTCCCATACTACTTAGCTTGTCTCTTTAGCTTGCACTTCTACTTGTTCCTATTTTTCCAAGTTGATCTGAGGTTCTTTGGATGAAAGGAGCCAGTATTTCTCATCCATGTATCAGCCTCCTTCCCCTCCCTTCTCTATCCCCCACCTTGGCACACAATGGGACCTCAACAAATGCTTGGTAAGTGAATGAATGGATGATCCGATCTACTCGCCTTCTAGTGGGAAAGCTGAGGTCCAGATCTGGCTTTCCTTTTTGCTGAAGACTCATTTGAAGTCTTGGTCTATTTCAGTCTTTTTCTGCCCATTTAGTGGTTATGCACACAATCACTGATGTTAAACAGCCATGGTTTGATTCTGGACTTTGCCACTTCATGGTGATATCACCTTGGACACGGAACTTTTCTCTAAGCCTCACTTTCCTTTTTTTTTTTTTTTTTTTTTTTGCGGTACTGGGGGTTGAACCCAGGGCCTCGTGCCTGCATGCTCTGCAAGTGCTGGACCACTGAGCTGCACCCCCCAGTCCATGTTTTTACTTTTTTGAGACAGGATCTCACCAAATTACACAGACTGTCTCTGGTCTCGAACTTGCGATCCTCCTGCCTCTGCCTCCCAAGCCACTGGGATTACAGGTGTGCACCACCGCGCCACCAGGTTTAAGCCTCACTTTCCTCATTTACATAATCTTGTTGTTATTGGGTGCTGTCCAGTTGGTATCCTACTCATAATGACCGTAGTACAACAGGCAAAACAGTATTGTTACTGCTTCTCTGCTATTCATAGGACGTTCAATGGCTGATTGTTTTTTGGGAGTGGGTTGCCAGGTCCTTCTCCCAAGCCTACAGCACCTTCTGTTCCCAGGGAGTCTCCCATCCAAGTACTAACCAGGCCCCACCCTGATTTAGCTTCTGAGATCTGATGGGATTGGACGACACAGGGCTATGGCTGCAGGCTTCATTTACACAATGGGAGCTAATAATTACTGCCTGAAAATGTATGTTAAACACTTAGAAAAATGCCAGGCAGTTGTCGAGTTGTGTTGGACTCATTTTCAGTGGCTCATTGTTTCGGGATTGCCTCAGGAGTGGATTGCTACATCCTCCTCCCGTTTTTGCTGTGCTGAAGATCAAATTTAGGAACTCAGAGACTACAGGGCAGGGCTCTACCAAGTGAGCTAAATCCCAGCCCAATGGGCAGTTAGTAGATGCTCAAAGGTAGGCTTTTCTTTTTTTTTAATGGGAAGAGTTTTTAAAGAGTTCCTAATTTGAGCACAGGAATAAACACCACAACCTGAGCATAAAGAAAAAGAGAGGTGGGTTTTTGGCAGAGTGTATAAAATAAAATTAAGCAAGACCTTTCCGTAAAACTACTATTACTTCCCCCAAAGAAGCTAAGAAATACTGAGAATAGTGCCCAAATTAGGAGCTCGCCAAATTCCACTGAATTTGGAGCGGCTGCAATCCGTTTGCTGTGGTGATGGTCCTGTATAGGCTGAGGAATCTTCTTTATAGGCTTAAAACTGAGGTGCCATGGTGAACCCATGTCTACTTTTTTCCCCCAGTACTGGGGATCAAACCTAGGGCCTTGAGTATACTAGGCTATTTTTTTCAAGCCCACAGCGCCCACTGTTTCCACATATGGCATTCTTGGATTTTTGTTTTTTGTGGGGTTTTTTCCTAAATTTTTTTTTTAGTCAGGGTCTTACTATATAGCCTAGGCTGGCTTGGAACTCACAATACTCCTGCCTCAGCCTCCCAGGTGCTGGGATTACAAGCTTATGTCACCATGTGTGACTACCAATTATTTCACATATACCATTCACTTTTTTAACATTTATTTTTTGCTTTTTGTTTGTTTCTTTTTGTCTTTATTTTTGTGTTTCTCACATATTCTTTTTTTTTTTTTTTTTTTTTGTGGCACTGGGGGGGGGGGTTGAACCTAGGGCCCTGCACATGCATTGCAAGCACTCTACCAGTGGGTTGCACCCCAGCCTATTTTTTATTTTTTATTTTGAGTCAGGGTCTTGCTAAATTACGCAAGCTGCCTCGATCCTCGAATTCAAGATCCTCCTGCCTCCGCCTCTGGGGTCAGTGGGATTACTGGAGCGTGCCACCACGCCCAGAGTCACATATACCACTCTGGATCCTTTCTCTATATCTCCACCCAAACTCCCTTCCACATGGCCAAATCCTTTAAGCCCTACTACCCTCCTAAAATTTTCTGCTACTACTTTTCCCTCAGAGAGGCTCTTCCATCCCTAAATTCTTGGCCCTATAGCTAAGTAGTGCACAGTTTGGCACTTAGGGATTTTCTGTGCCCTGTGTGACTTAGTTCGACCACCTGCTCTGGGAGCAGGGACTTTGTCATAGAAGGCAGCCCCCCCCCGCCATAATGCCTGGTGGTGTTTGAGAAGAAAGCACTCCATGTATGCTTTGGGATCTATTGACAAGTATGCATTCGTGGGGAGGAATGTGGCATGGGTTCCCTCTAGCATTGCCTACAATGCCTCCAACCAACCCCTCCATCCCCCCCACCACACTTGTCAAACTAAGTACCCACGTGATGCCCCAGCCTTTTCAGTAGCTATCTTGTCTCTAAGAATTTCTAAGTTATCTGTACAGCAAGGGCCGTGTTTTACTGTGTCCTCCACATGGCCCAGCCTAGAGCTTCCAACATTAACAGTATTGTGTAAGCACATAGTTTTGCTGCTATAGATAACTCGGTAAAGATATCATTCTTATTTTGGGCGTGTGTGTGTTTATATGTATTCTCGTGTGTCTGCTTTTGCTCACTAAACCTCAAGGGACTCTAGAGGAGGAATTGCCCATTTTGTGAAGAAAGTCAGAAGATGATTCAAAAACAAATATAACCTGGGATTTGGATTTTTTTTTTTCAAAATCCAGGGAATGAATGTTCTGCCTTTAGTACACATCCAGTCTATACTCTTACACCAAAATTTCTCAAACCTTAATATACGTCAGAATCACCAGGGGATCAGGGCAGGGAGCTTATTAAAATTCATATTCCAAATTCAGGCAACGTGCTGCATGCCTGTAATCCCAGCAGCTCAGGAGGCTGAGGCAAGAGGATAGTGAGTTCAAGGCCAGAGACAGCCTGCACAATTTAGCAAGACTCTGTCTCAAAACAAAATTGAATAAAAATTCTTAAAAAGGGCTCGGGGGTGTGGCTCAGTGGTAGAGCATTTGCTTCATATGTGCAAGGCACTGGACTCAACCCCTCAGAACTGCAAAAACAAACAAACAAACAAACAAGCCAGGTCTGTGGGTATAGCTCAGTGGTAGAGCATGTGTTTAGCATATGCAAGGTCCTGGGCTTTATCCCCAGCACCAAAAGATTCAGATTCCAAGGCCCCTTCCCTGCTCAGGGTTGTACTGAACAGGTCTGGGGAGGCACCTCCTGCTCTGCATTTCTTTTTTCTTTTTTCTTTTCTTTTCCTTTTTTTTTTTTTTTTTTTGAGGGAATTGGGGCCTGAACCCAGGGTCTCGCACTTGCACGCTTTGCAAGCACTGTACCACTGAGCTGCACCCCTAGCCCATTTTTTTTACTTTTTTTTTTTCTGGTACTGGGGGTTGAACCCAGAGCCTCATGCTTGCATGCTCTGCAAGTGCTGGACCACTGAGCTGCACCCTCAGCCCGTTTTTTTTTTTTTTTTACTTTTTGAGGCAGGGTCTCGCTAAATTACACAGACTGCCTCTGGTCTCGAACTTGTGATCCTCCTGCCTCCACCTCCAGAGCTGCTGGGATTACAGGTGTGTGCCACTGTGCCCAGCCTGCTGTGCCTTTCTAACAACCTCTACAGTCAGTTCTGCCTCACTGGGTTCTGTGACTACTCCTTGAAAGTTCTTGAGTACGTCTTTCATTTTCATCATCACCAGAGATCCTCCAACTTTTCACTTCCAAGGGTTTTATTATTTATTTTCCCCATTTAGCACATAGTTAAATGTCACTTAGTATGTGCCAGGCACTGTTCTAAGGATTTTACAAATATTAACTTATTTAATACTCATAGCAATCTCATAATGTAAATGCTATTATTTTCTCCTTTTATAGATGCAGAAATTGACTTACAGAGAGATTCAGTGACTTTCGCAAGATCATCCAGCTAATAAGTTTTTTTCTTCAGTTGAAGGCAAATTCATATAATTTAAAGTGTATAATTCAGTAGCATTTAGTGCATTCACTATGCTGTGCAATCACCACCTCCATCCAGCTCCAAAACATTTTCATCACTCCACTATGAAACTCCATACCTGCTAAACAGTAGCTCATCTCCCTCATCCTCCAGCTTCTGCCAATCACCTACCTACTTTCTTTCTGTTCCTATGGGTTTACATGTTCTCGATATTTCATATATATATATATATATATATATATATATATATATATATATGGCCTTTTGTGTCTGGTTTCTTACACTTAGCATAATGTTTTCGAGGTTCATCCATGTTGCAGCCTGTATCAGTATTTCATTCATTTTTTTTTTTGAGACAGGATCTCACTGTGCTGTGTAACCCAGGCTGGCCTAGAACTGCCGCCATACCTGACCCTTTGTTCTTTCATATGACTGGATAATATTCCATTGTATGGATGGACCACAATTTATTTATCACCAGCTAATAAGGTTTCCTTTTCATGTTGGTCTTTGTTTTTGTTTTGGGGGGGCTTGGAGGAGCTGTTGAGATGGAGGTCTTACTATGCAGCCCAGGCTGGCCTTGACCTCACTTTGTAGCCCAGGCTGGTCTTGAACTCACGATCCTCCTGCCTCAGCCTCCCCAATGCTCCAGCTAGTACGTTTTGAAGTCAGGATTTCAATTCAGGCAGCCTGACCCGAGTCTGTGCTCTTCAGACACTGTATTCAAAATACTTGTGCATTTAAACAGGATATATTTTTGAGTAATAATTAATTTGACATTTAAAATTTATCACATATGTTGCCAGGCGAGGTGGCTCACACCCGTAATCCCAGCGGCTTGGGAGGCAGAGACAGGAGGATCACAGGTTTGAGACCAGAGGCAGTCTGCGCAACTTAGTGAGACCCTGTCTCAAAAAAAAAAAAAAAAAGTAAAAAAAAAAATGGGCTAGGGGTGCAGCTCAGTGGTCCAGCAAAGCATGCAAGCGCGAGGCCATGGGTTCAACCCCTAGTACCACACACACACACAAACACACACAAAAATTAGCATATATGCTGAGCATGGTGGTAAGTACCTGTAATTTCAGTAGGAGGCTAAGGCAGGAGGATCATGAGTTCAAGGTCAACCTAGTCTATATAGCAAGAGTCTGTCTCAACAACAAAAACAAAAACAAGCCAGGCATGATGACGCATACCGGTAATCCTCGTGACTCAGGAGGTAGAGGCAGGAGGATCACAAGTTCAAGGCCAGAGGCAGCCTGTGTAATTTAGCGAGACCCTGTCTCAAGACAAATAATTTTAAAAGGGGATCTAGGGGTGGAGCTTGTAAAAACCTGTGTGAAGCCCTGGGTTCAACTCCCCAGTACCTCAAAAAAATTATCAGGTACATATAAAACTGTATCAGAACTTCAGATCAGCCTAAGATTGCTACGGTGAACTCATTTAATTCTGGCCAAAGGCTGTGTGTGGTGGCACACACCTATAATCCCAGCACTCAGGAGACTGAAGACCCTGTAAAAAAAGAATTCCAGTGAAAGCCCCAAATTCTTGATGTTGTCATTCACTTTTGCAACCTCACGCAAGTTTGTGTACAGTTTCACTAGATTTTATGAAATGTGAGACATAATTCATAGGCCTTCACACAACATTTATGGATTGGGAGACCCTAGTTTGGGATCCATTGATTGCAAATCCCTGCAAAACACTTATTCATCAAAGAGGGATTCCATCAAGTTGCTCAGTAGACTGTACTGTCAATCCAGAAAGTGGGCTCGTGCATGTTTGATTTTCCACACCAAGCAGCTAAACAAAAAAGGAGTTGGAGGTTAAACTTCATTAAATTAGAAAATTCCAAAATCCAGTAATTCTGCCTGAGTGTTCTGGTAACTAGAGCTTCACCATTAAGGGTGCACATGACCATGTCCCGAGGCCAATAAGATAGCCTCTTAACTGCCCCTTGAAAGGTGACACCCTAAGCCAGACTTACCAGAGAGGCCTTCCAGACCCAAAGTGTCTACTCTGACAGAACCGAAGGTGAGAATGCTATTCTGACATGCCACCAATGGCATAATTTTTCTTCTGACTTCTCAAGAGTGTGGATAAAAGTAAATTAAATTAGATTTGAAAAAACAGGCTTGCATCTCTTCTGAAGGTTTATGATACCCACGGCCCACATCTGCGGGCCCCATTTTATGTTCTGAGCATTGGCCTCTCCAGAGGGACCGCTTGTTACCCCATCAAAGACTGAACAACCAGGCTAGATTCAAAACCACTAGCCCTGACTTCACTCAGCAGGATAAAATGAACATCAAGGAGGGCCCTGAAGGAGAAAAGATGCCACAAAACATGTTGTTTAAGAGTTGAGAGGTGAACCGGGAGCAGCAGAGGTTTCTTTATCTCTGTGGCCCCAGGGCCTAGCAGAGGGCCTGGCACTAACGCAAGAGCGCTCAATACCTGTTTGTTGATTGAATGACTGACTGAAAGAGAGCCTTCTTCTTGGTATGGGGCTTGTAATGCAAGCATTTGTAGAGCTGCTCTGTGAGGGCAGAGAATGGAGGGAAGTTGGCATGCGTCTAGAGTGCTCTAGGAGGCCCTAGATAGACTATCTTTTTCTGTGCCTGAAAATTTCTCCCAAAGTTCTCAGAGTAGATTCCTCCAAGATTACTGTATCCTTTATTCTACTGAACTCAACTCAGAGGGACTTAACAGTGGCATAGAATTATGAGGAGATTTCAATGAGAGCACCTATATAAAAGCATATTGAAGCCAGCCATCATAGCACACACTTATAATTCCAGCACTCAGGAGGCTGAAGCAGGAAGATCAACACAAGTTTGAGTCCAGCCTAGTCTATGTAGTGAGTTCCTGGCTGGCCTAGGCTACACAGCAATACCCAGTCTTAGGAACAAACAAACGAACAAAAAAGCATATTGGAAAAGATAGAAGAGCAAGAACTATGGTTAACTCCCCAATATTGGCTTTGCGTGGTCTAAATAATATCTTGTACATGCCATTTGGGGACTGGGATTTAGCTCAGTTGGTAGAGGGCCACTCTGCAGTTTCTGAGGTCCTGGGTTCAATTCCCAGCACCACAAAAATGGGAGAAGGATGTGGTAATCCACTCCCAAGGCAATCTGGAAACAATGAGCCATTGAAAACCCTATGAGGGTCTCTATGAGTTAGACCCGACTCGACAGCACCTAACAGCATACCATTTAGCTAGGAAGATTTCTATTTATGGGCTTTAATTCTAAACACACACAGAAGACACCCTCACAAGAAAACATCCTATAAAGCAGTAAATTCTTGTTTGCCACAATCCTCAAGTAATTGGAATGGTCTGTTTGCCATACAATGCAATAATCTCTTACATTTGTATGGCGCTCAGTGCTCCCCCATCCATGACCCTATTTGTTTTTGATTGATGTTCAGAATGGCCCTAAAGATCCTGGAGGGCCTGTGAGTGGGACTCTGAACGCCAGGCCTCTTGCTGTGGCACAGATATCCAAAGGGTATGGTGACTTGCTGTCACCGATTTTGGGGAACACGCCAGCTGTTGAGGGATGGGGCTGGTAGGACTTCATTCCTGAAGCTGAAAGGAACTGAGACTCTGTAAAATTAGTACCTCAGCGGCAGCAGAGGAGATCAGAAGGTTGAAGTGCCCCTCCGTGATTTCCTTCCGTCAGTCAGTCAATCAGCAAACACTGAATGGCTCAGCTTTTTGCCCCAGCTTATTCCGGGTTTTGAGAGTCGGTCAACAGTTGGTGCCTAAACCTCGCTCAATGTATGATTTGTGAGGTTTGTTTCCCTTCATGTTCCTCCCTCTTATTTGTTATAATCCCATTTTGCCAGGATACAAATTTTGAGGGAAGGGGTTCCACCCAATTGCTCCCCCCTGTATCCTCCTCACTTATGCATATGTCTAAGCACACACAATACGTGGCCCAGTACTCCCAAACTTCCAGGGCTCCTATGGCTCTGTCATGCTCCTGTATTAAGAAGAGTACTGAATAAACCAGATCCATGGGAGAAAAATGAGTTTGTGATGCATAGTAATAATAATAATAATAGAAATCCTTCATATCTCTATAGAATTTTCTGGTTTACAATCACATTCATCCCTATTCCTTTATTTGGTCCTATCATCATCCTTCATATTCAAAGACACATTTTTGATCGTGATCCCTAAGAGCAAGCACAGCAAGACTATGGTGGGACCAAGAGGGTCTCCTGGCCTTTGGTCATAGATGCTATCTGTGGAGTCTGCAGTTGCGTGCGACTCAGATTCCCAGCCTGGTATTAGGGGTGTGCTGGATCCGAGAGAAAGACCTGCTGGTCAGCTAGGCCCCCAAGCAGGAATACAAAGCCTTCTGCTCCTGTCAGAATAAGGGATAAGGAGAGGGGAGGCCCTTCCCTTCAGGAAGCCCCAAAGTGGGCCGGGCTGTAACCCACTTCAGCAAACTGGGCACGCCTGGTCTGAGAAGAGGGGAGTAATTTCAATAGAACAAGGAAAGGAGGGTTCCCTGAAGCTTTTAAGAGTATATGCAATGAGCCAGGCATGGTGGCGCACGCCTGTAATCCCAGCGGCTGGGGAGGCAGAGGCAGGAGGATCGCAAGTTCAAGACCAGAGACAGTCAGTGTAACTTAGCGAGACCCTGTCTCAGAAAATAATAAAATCTACAAAGTGGGCTGGGGGTGCAGCTCAGTGGTCCAGGCCCTGGGTTCAACCCCCAGTACGGCAAAAAAAAAAAAAAAAAAAAAAGGAGTATATGCAATGGAACACCCAATCTGGGAAGGCAACAGCTAAATTCAGGCTTTGCAGAGTGCAGCTGTATACAAGGAACCTAGGCTTACAGAAGACACTACTCAAGGGCAGAGGAGTCCCCATTGTACCTATTGGTTTGCTAGGCTTTTTGTTTGTTTTTTACAGTACTGGACGGTTGAACCCAGGACCTTGTGCATGCTTTATAAGTGCTCTACCACTGACCTGGGCCCCCAGCCTCTTTTTTATTTTTTAAATTGAGGCTGGGCCTTGCTAAATCATGCAGGCTGCCTCTGGCCTTGAACTTGTGATTCTCCTGCCTCCACTTTTCCAGTCGCTGGGATTATAGGCATGCACCACTGCCTTTGGTTTAGGCCTTAAAAAAAAAAAAAGAAAGAAAGACAGCACAAGCCTGTCATCCCAGCGGCTCTGGAGGCGGAGGCAAGAGGATCGCAAGATCAAGACCAGAGGCAGTCACCGTAATTTAGTGAGATCCCGTCTCAAAAAAAAAAAAAAAAAAAAAAGGCTGGGAGTGCAGCTCAGTGGTCCAGCACTTGCAGGGCATGCAACCGTGAGGCCCTGGGTCCAACCCCCAGTACCCAGGAAAAAAAAAAAAAAAGCCGGCCATGGTGGTGCATGCCTATAATCCCAGTAGGAGGTGGAGGCAGGAGGATCACAAGTTCGAGACCAGAGACTGCGTAATTTAGTGAGCCCTTATCTCAAAACAAGTTAAAAAAAAGAAAGAAATGGGCTGGGATGCAACTCAGTGGTCCAGCACTTGCAAAGCATACAAGCACAAGGCCCTGGGTTCAACCCCAGTACCACAAAAAAAAAAAAAAAAAAAAAAAAAAAAAAAAA
>VMDO01011226.1:0-13353 GCA_007922755.1 Pedetes capensis
ATAGGGGTTGAACCTAGAGCCTCGCACCTATATGCTCTGCAAGTGCTGGACCACTGAGCTGCACCCCCAGCCCACTTTTTTTTTACTTTTTGAGAGAGGGTCTCACTAAATTATGCAGACTGCCTCTGGCCTCAAACTTGCGATCCTCCTGCCTCCGCCTCCCAAGCCACTGGGATTACAGGCGTGGGCCACCGCACCCGGCACTATGGAAAGCTTTCTTTAGAGTTCTGTTTCTTCACACCCTGGCTTGTTTCATCACGAATCAAACAAGAAAATTATCTGCAATCACCAATTAAAAATCCCACGCAAATGTCGCAGATGGCGGTTGGCATCCTTATCAAGAATCATAGCTTTCCACTGGCACGCCTGATCCCGCAGCCCCAGGCTGGGTTTGTGGGCTCGGACCCTGGGGAAGTTTGGAGGGTTCAGAATCACCTCTAAGGAGGGCCTTGCATGAGTCCCCAGGTGGCTTTCTGATGGAGGAATTGTCTGCATGTGCTAATAACGTCCTTGTTGTTGTTGTTAGGTGCTGTCGAGTTGCTGGCTGTTTCGGGATTGCCTTGGGAGTGGATTGCCAGGTCCTTCTCCCATTTTTGCAGTGCTGGGAATTGAACTCGGGACCTCAGAGACTGCAGCGCAGCACTCTACCCACTGAGCTAAATCCCAGCCCAATAATGTCCTTGCGCTCAGCTTATTTCCACTCCGGCGCTGAGAGCGGCTCTCACAGTGACAAAGTCACTGTTAAGACAGGCCACTCGTCCTCCTGCCCCAAGTCTCCCAGGCTGGCTTGGCTTTCCTGACCCAGGATGAGCTGCTTCGTCCATCCATCGAAAGAACTTCTTCAAATGATGCTTCTGATTAAGTGGCCAGGTTTTATCTAAGCAGTGCCAATCCCCCCAGAAGCGGAAGATGATCCGTGTTCCAGGTCACCTGAGTCAATGCACAACTGTTTCCTTTGGCCTGACCTGTTAGTTCCTGCAAACAGCCATCACAAACACCACCCTAGGCACCATGGTAGGTAGCCCTTCTTCCTGAAAACAAACTAGATTCCTGAGCTACAGCTTTGGGCTTAAAGATAGGGTGGGCAGTCACGTGACAGAGACAGACGACAGAGACAGGTGGGGGCAGCAGAGGGTCTGTCACCTAGCAGCACTTCCTGAGCTCAGCCACACGTTTTCTAGCACCACAAATGGGTTCTGGGGTGGGAGCTAAGGGAGGACGTGCATAAAGGGGGGAAGGTCCGTCCTTACCAGAGACGATGACCTAAAGAGAAAAGAGAGAGCCTGGAAGGTTTCCTAAAGAGAAGGGAGAGAAGTTTGAGAAAGACGTCAGAGGCCTCCTTGGCCCCTGTGAACCAGGGCTGCCGAACCCTGCTATAGCAAAACACCTGGAGCCATGGCCCCCTCACCCGGCTGAGGGTCCAGTTGCTTCTCTTCCATCCTATTCACCTTCCCAGCCCCTACCCCTTCAGCTCTTGTGCAGGAAAAACAGGAGGCAGTGACCTGGTAGACACCGCAGAGGGCTGGGCTCTGATTCCAGTGTCCACACAAGATAACCGTGTGGTCTCCACTGAACAACTGCAATACTGGGCCAGCCCGACTGCTCTGTGACAGAACCTGAGTTCCTACCTGATACCAACAAGGCAGCCGCTGTTCTGAGGTCACCAACAGCCTCTGTGGCGAGTGATGTCTAAGGCAGTGGGTGAGCTTTGTGTGTCTATGTAGCCCGTGCTCACAGGGATCTTCCTTTGTCAGCTCTGCTGACAGATACAAAGGAAATGATGAGGCAAAGCTTGTCTCAAGGGGTCCAGAATTCTGTCAGGGACGCAGCTTACTGTGTTTTCTGCTGCTGTAACTGAATAGCCCAGACCGTGTAAATTACAAAGAATGGAAGCTTATTTAGAGGACAGTTTGGAGGCTGGAAGTCATGGGCCTCCACCAGCACCTGCTTGGCCTCTGGTGAGGCCTCGTGCTGGGTAATGACGGAGCAAGCTTGCTCTTGCAACACCACCATGCTGAGATAAGTCAGGAGTCCCTGAGCCATGGCAGACTAATCCATTCCTGGGGAAGGTCCCGCCGCCAAGCAACACTCATGATTCTGGGATCAAGTTTCTCACACATGACTTGGGGGCCCACATTCAGGCCACAGGAGGAAACCAGAGTCACAAAGAAAGTTGGGCAAGAAGAGGAAACAGAAAGAACAGTAGCTGTGCGCAACCAGGACCCCTGGGCTCCACCTGCCCTCTCAGGCCTCAGCCCTGCCTGCCCTATTAGAGGCAGCTCCACATGCTATCCACAGGCTCGTTACGGAGCACGTGACCATCAGGGATACAGAGCACACCCTGTATTCAGGGCCTCCATGTGGGGAAGTGCAGCCTGCAGCATGGGCCATAGCTGGAGATGTTTACAGGCAGGGGCAGTGAGGCCCCTGGGACCTAGGGGGTGGAGGACATGAAGAACCAGGTGGCCAGGGTGGCGAGGAGCGTGACATGCCTGCCAGGGGGTCAGAGGGTGGGCGAGGCTGGGCTGCAGGAGCTGACAAGTCCATAAGGACTGGGGCCCACCCGCTTGTCCTGCCCACCTTGGGAGCCTGTGAGGCTGTGGGCGGGGGCGGAGGGATGAAAGTGGGGCTGCTGTGGGGTCCCACTCTTTCTACCAATCCATGGGCTGTGGGTGAAAAGAGAGGAGAGGAGAGGAGAGGAGAAGAGGAAAGGGAAAGGAAGGGAAGGGCAGGGAAAAGAAGAGAAGGGAAAAGAAAATATACCCCTAAAATATATGACAAGAGCCGGGCACGGTGGCGCACACCTGTAATCCCAGCGGCTCAGGAGGCAGAGGCAGGAGGATCACAAGTTCAATACCAGAGGCAGTCTGCGTAATTTAGCGAGACCCTGTCTCAAAAAGTAAAAAGTGGGCTGGGGGTGCAGCTCAGTGGTCCAGCACTTGCAGAGCACGCAGGCGCGAGGCCCTGGGTTCAACCCCCAGTAAGGAAAAAATACATGTATATTTTATCCTCCTCTCTTCTCTTTTCTTTTCTTTTCCTTATTGCCAGATTATAAGCCCCTTGAAGGCAGACACTCTTCTAAACTGTCCTTATGCAACTGTGATCTTCCCTTGCTCAGTCACTTCTGAGTCCTAATGCACACCTCCTGGTTTTCCTCTAGCCACTCACTCATATTTGCTGAGCACCAGCTGGGCATGGGAAGGAACAGCAAGGCGCTGTGGAGGACGAGCTCAGCTGCTTGGAGCATGACAGGAATGATCTCATTGCTGTTGAGCTCATATGGTGCTTTAATTCTAAATCCTGAGACATGGCTGTAAGGTGGCATTTGGATAGCAAGTGTGATAAGCTGGTGTGTGCTCTTTGCCTCTGCTGCAGCCAGTGGCAGACATCACTAGTTGATCCCCGAGCAACCGACATTGCTAACTGATCTTGGTTCCTTTTCCCACTGAGCTTCACAATCCTTCTTGACCCAGAGCCCTGAGCTTGTGCCCTCAGCCCATGAGGCGCCATCTGTTTATTGTCACATGGCTCTCCTGGCTTATGAACCCTGATTCTGGGACCCAGGGCTCAGAACTGCAGGGACTCCAGAGCAGACACAAAAATCGCAGGTAACCAAAAGGGACCTTGCTCCCATCTCAGGAACTGAGCATCCCTCTTCCTACGGGGGTCTGTCACAGCCCCACGTCTGCCACACCCAGAGCCACCTTCCTCCCAGACGGAAGGGGGACTGAGTCCTCACTCACTAAACACGTAACCAGGGAGCAAATCCGATAGTGCCAACACTGGTGGCAAAGTGCCATTTGGACCTGCATTTTGTTTTCTGGAGAGGGAAGAAAAGGAAAAAAAAAAAAAAAGGAAGAAGAAGAAATTTGATTAATCACTAGTTTCATGCGAAGCACTTAAATAGTCTTTAACAGCTCTAAGAACAATACTAGGTTTGCTAAATCACACCATTATATTATGATGTTTTTGGCCACTAGCTCTATAGACAATGGCAGTCACTGAGCCAATGTATTTGACCAAGCCCAAGCTCATCTGTTTCTGACTGTTCCCTTTTTCTTATAGGTTTCTGCTGCTATTGTTCACTGTTCCAGGTACCTTATTAGGCAGTGGGGCCATGTCTGAGATTAGCAATTCTTTGCAATTTGCTATTCAGCCTCTAAACAGCAGGCAGACATCAAGCGGCCCTAATTGTCATTTGAATACCATCTGATGCTTTTGTCCTCTTCTGGTTTCCCCACTAGACCTGGACATGGTCACCTGATAGCCATCTTTTGAAGTCTGTAACTTTCTCAGCTTCAAAGTTTTCTCGATGCCGGAGCACCAGGAGGTTCTTGATGTGGCGATATTAAATGGGTACACTGTGCCTAAGATAAATAACATCCATCGAAGGACTTCAAAACCGGATGCATTAATGTAGGCAGCGGTTGCGAGATTATTCTCCCCTTGAGTGCTGTCCTATTGTAAACACCAGGGTGGAGGGAGCATGGGGAGGGAGGGCCTGGTTCATTCAGGTTGGGTTTTATTAACTTTTTTCTGCAATGTTTGCCATGCAATCCGAGCCCTCTGCGATGGCCTCCTGGGCAACCCAGCAACTCACCATCAAAGGAAGCAACCTGCTCTCTCCCTTCACTTCTGTGGCTCATCACCCAAAGTGCTCCTGAGAATGTGAACCCTTGCAAACTCAGAAATCCATATCATCCAAGATAAAAACAAAGTTCACTGCAGGAAAAGTTTTTATCTTAAACAGAACTGGAACCCAAGGACCTACAGAAAAATGTTGTTGTTGTTGTTAGGCGCTGTTGAGTTGTGTCTGACTCATAGTGACCCTCATAGGGTTTTCAATGGCAGATTGTTTTGCGATTGCCTTGGGAGTGGGTTGCCATGTCCTTCTCCCATTTTGGGGGTGCTGGGAATTGAACTCGGGACCTCAGAGACTGCAGAGTGGCGCTCTACCAACTGAGTTAAATCCCAGCCCTATAGAAAAATATTACCAAGTAAATGATAGAGAAGACTTAGATGGGGAGGGTGGGATGGGGGGAGAAGCATATAAGAGGGTAAGGGGGAACCTATATGAATAATGTACATCAAAATGCATATATGGAAATGTCACAATGAAAAGCATGTCAGAATGAATCACATTAAGGTGTACATTAAAAATTTCCAATAAAAAAATAAACTAATAAAATAAAGAAATCCATGTCATCAGGACGCATTGTTTGATAGACTCTGGATCTCCTTTTGATGCCTTGCTTTTGTAAATAAAGGTGCAGTCACAAAAGTAACGATACATGCAAGAGATTCCACCCTCTCGGTGTGCTTTATCTGCATTATCTCAACAAACCTTTGTAAGAACCCTGCTTTAACAATGTGCAAACTGAGTCTGGGAGGGATTGACCCAGCTTGCCTAGAGCCTCAGTTAGGAACACAAGGAACTGGGACTTGGCCACAACCAAAGTGGGGATTTTTCCTCGCCTCTAAACTGTCTCCGTGTTTCATTTTCCTAGAATACAGACAAAACTTTCTCCAACTCATTGATCTCGGATAGTCGTGCATGCATATGCTTTACTTCTCTCTTGTTTTAAAGTCTAAGACTGTTTACAACTTGTATAGCTCAGGAATGATTTCATTTTGCAAAATAGGAAGTAGCCATCTATTCATTTGGCATTGTAAACTCAGTCAAACAAAACCCAAATTGCTTCCCTTAAGCTCAGCCCAGGAAGGCAGCCTCATTACTTTAAAAGAAAGAAAAGAAAAGAAGAAAGAAAAAGAACACAAGTCCCCCTTCTTCATCGCCTTCCTCTCAAACATGTGCTGCATCTATACGGTTGCTTTCATCGCTTGCCTTTGGGTGGGGTTCTTCCCCCAGATGTTCTTAATTTGGGTTATTTTCCGTTGCACATTCCCTTCAGGAACGTTGCACATTGCCCTTCAGGACTGTATTTGACTTCACTCTTTTCCATAGTTTGAAGAACTCCATAGTGCTCACTTCAAACAAGGGGACAGAATTTCTCTGCTCCGTTAAGCTTGTTCTGCAGATTAGGCACTTGGTAGTTGATATCTTGTCGGCTCCAGGCATCATTTTTTCTCAGACTTTGATGTCTGCAGGTGCACGGAATTATTCATGGCTTAAGCATGAACAAGGGATGCTCTGTAAGAATGGATAGGGGTCACTGTTACGCATGTGTTCTTTCCATTGAATGGCTCCGCCATATTGGTATCTTCACAGTCCATTTTCAGAAGATCTCTGCCCACTGTCTTCATGCTGCCATGTTGACCCTCAAATCTTTCATATGTTGTGGGACGCATGCCTCCCTGTCCGGCTGGGATGTTCAGATGGGTGGCACCGCCATGCACACAGATACTAAATACAATTCACTCAGGACCCTCGGGTGAGGGGCACAGACTCCTGCGGCCTTCGGGATGCCAATGGAGATGGGAGAAACAAAAAGCCTTGGGGACTTTTGCCTTCCAGGGACAAATACCCATGTTGGTGGTCTCTGTGGTCACGAGGAGAGAGTTCTTGCTTCGTCGATGGTCAGATGGAGAGAGAGTTCTTGTCTAGTTGGTGGTCGAAGGTCCAGGAGAGAGAGAGAGAGAGAGAGAGAGAGAGAGAGAGAGAGAGAGAGAGAGAGATCTTTCCTCATCGGTGGTCTGGGTGAGAGAGAGAGAGAGAGTTCTTTCCTTGTTGATGGTCACGGGGGGGGGGGGGGAGAGCTGTTTCCTCATCGATGGTCCCAGCAAAAAAAAAAAAAAGGGTGAGCTGCCGCAGTGCAGCTCCTTATATAGCTCGCCCTCAGAATGGCCTGAGCCAATCAGCTTTGAGTCCAATTGTCCAATCAGGTTCGGGGGATTTGTGAAGGGTTTTGTACAAACGTCCAATCAAGTTAATTTCATTTTTCCTAGATTTCTAATTTACAAACCAGATCTTCAAAAACTGTTTTCCTAGCTTGGGGGTTTTTGCCAATTTTCTCCCAATTTCCCCCTACAACATGTGAAATGGCCCAAGTGCTCCCCACCCCACCTAGCCTTGATTTCCCCTTTGCTCACTAATGCTTCTGCTCCCCCCTTTCTCATTGTACCACAGCCAGAGGGCTTCCCTAGAGTGCCTCTCCTCCCCCAGCCCTGCCTTCCTCTGGAGCATTTTAAATTAATATGTACTGATAACCATGTTAATATTAATATATCATCTTAATCAGCAATAAATCAATACTGTGTCATCTAAGGACACATTCACATAACTAATCTGACTTTTAAAAATTACATTCATTTGAAGTCATGCAGGTTTTTTAAAATTTATTTTGCACTGATTTATGAATTATGAGCTAGAAAAGACACTAAAATATGTTTCCATACTCATACTAAGAAAGCAATTGTTTCATTTTGGTGTCACATTTCATATCGTGAGAAAATAGTATTCTCTATCACATAAAAGAACTAGAATGATAGCATTGAAATTATCAGTGGAGATGAAAAAAATTTATTAGGCATCTGGTCCGTCTTGCCAACTGAGGAATTTTATTGGTAATGTGCTAACTTTTTTATGGCAAGACATTGACAAATAACACATTTATGAATGGTTCACATAATGGATTTTTAACAACTTCCTTGGGAAATAATTTTATGTTCCCATAAGATTTTCCTACACTGAAGCTTTTCCTGCCACTTGTCTTAATTTTCCTTGTGACATATTTGATGGCTCAATAAGGTATTGGTGTCATCAGGCAGCATATATTTCCAGTACCAAGTGGCTGTAAAGGGTCACAACACCCCAAAACAGGAAGGGATCCAGGAGGCACAGAATTAGACCCACCATAGGTTATCTTCTCTACTCAAATTTCAAGCCTACTTGTGTTTGTTTATTGACCATAAAAAACTCTCAACACATTTTCAGATAGAAAGGACTCATTTTGTCCCACAGCTTATTGAGGATGGACTTTCTTGGCAACTGTGTGCCGGGTTGGTGAGAAATGGCCGTGCCAGCTGCTTCCGATAGAGCCTTCTGGCCCAGGTGCCACCTAAGGCAGGCACGTGGCAGGGAGGGCTGCCCCTCCCCCTCGGAGCCCTGCTCGCTGGGCGGGGCTTCCTGTCTTCCCCCACCTGCCCTCCCCGCCTGGGGCGCCACCTCTGCCAGACCCTGCTGCCTCCATCAGGGGCTCCGTTTCAGCACCGCTGGCACCTCTGGGTCTCCTCTTTCTCCCCATCAACCCTGCAGCATTTGCATCTTCTAGTTCTGTGGGTTTTGTTTGTTTGTTTGTCTTTTTGTTTCCCCATAGACCTACTCCTGGAGAAGAGGCTGGAACTGGGGGTCCTGTAAAATAATGCTTTTGGTTTTGCCTTTGCAGGACATGGAGTTCTTCAACAAGGAAGAAGAAAACTGGGTCAGAGAAGGTTCCAGGGTACCCCCACGTGGCCCCTGCCTCACACCTGCCCCCGCCTTCTCACTGGCTCTTGTGATTGTGCTGTTAGGGGCCACGCGGTTAGTCCCTGGGGTCTGGCTTCCAGCCTCCTCACTCCACGGCAGGCTCATCTCTACACCTCTGGGCCCCACGTGTGGGTCAGAGCACAGGTGTTTCCTACTGAGCTCCTGGGGCTCCTTTGGATAACAGGACATGGCTGTGGATGGGCTTTGGTGTCCCCAAACATCCCACAAAAGCACGGATGCATATGTCTACCTCAAACCCAAAGAGGACTCTAGAAAGTGAGGGATGGCCTACCCATACACACAGCTCTGCACCCACTCACACCATTTGACTAACATGGTCAAAGAATATAATCCTGATGGAGCTGGCTCAGGGTGGAATAGGAGATGAGAAGCCAGTTAGTAAGGAGATGAATGCTAAATTCCCACAGGACATATTGGGGTTATGGCCAGGAAGTAGTTAGAAAGTGGGTCCTAAGCTCAGGAGAGAAATTTAGGTTCAGGAATGGACCTGAAAGTCATCCAGCTATGTAGCAGTCAGCTATTGCTGCATAATAAGCATCCTCCTCAAACTCAGAAGTGTGTATGTAGAACAGCTCACACTCTGCAGGTCATTTAGGGTGGCTCTGGCAGGAGTCTGCTAGGCTTGGCTGGGCTCAGAATTCAGACTACAAATTTGTTCAGGCTTATTCTATGCTTTTCATTTTCCTGTTACAAATGAGCAAGTTACTTCAAGCATGTTCTTCTCCATGTAATGGTATATGTACCAGAGGGCAAACCCAGCCCATCAAACACATTCTAGTTTCTTCTTGCATGACATTGACTAATGTTTTGTTGGCGGAAGCCAATCACACAACCAAGTCTTACTTCAATAGCTGGGGACAAATGTTCTGCTTCAACTTCAAGGTTACTTTGAAAAGGGCATGGTTTCAGAGAGAACAAAAGATTTCAACCATATTGCCTCTACCAGACGGTACTATTCTGGGTGAAGTCCTGACATGGCTAAACTATCCCCAAGAAAATATGTCAGGTATGCTACAGGACATCAGTGGTCATGGGACAGGCGGACTCATGAAAGAGATGAAAAGAGATCTTCATTATTTCATTCCACAAATGTTTACTGAGTGTCAATTTTGAGCCAGGCTCTGTTCCTATTTCTAGGGGAACAAAGACTGACAAAATCCCTGATCCTTAAAACTTCTATTCCAGTCAGAAATTGGGAAGGAAAACAATATATAAATAAAGTGGTAAGATTCAATCTTAGTTATCAAGTGCTAGTGGAAAAAGTCATAAGACAGAGGAAAGTGGGTGTACAATGACAGGAATGGGGAGTGACATTTTAGTGTCAGAGGATGGAAAAGGACACACTGAGAAGGAAGACAATGCCTCCCGCCCCCCTCACAGAAAGTCAGGGCAGGAGCCATGTAAATCCCTGAGGGAACAGTGTTCCGGGCAGAAGAAACAGAGTGTGCACAGACATGAGGCAGGAGCGCACGGGCACATTCAGGGCATGGTGCGCAGGGAGTGTGGCTTTAGAGGAGTGGGCAAGGGGGAGGGCAGCAGTAAGAGACCAGACCAGGTCACAGGACTGCCCTGTGCAGTGAGCAGATGGCCAGATTGCAGTGGCCTTGACTGAGGGAACTGGCGGCCAGTGCGGACTGACATGGCCCAGTGCAATGGGGTCCCTTTGGCTGCTCTCATACTGTGCTATGGTGGGGTGAGAAGGGGGCAAGGCTGTCACAGGAATCCAGGGGAGCTGGAGGAGGCTGGCCACAGGGGGATGGCAATATGGGCAGAAAGAATATGACCTGATTCTGGAGCCAAAGTGATTTGGTAATGGGTAATGGGTAATGGGATGGGTAATGGGTAATGGGTAATGGGATTTGGTAATGGGTTTTGTGTGGGCTGTAAGAATCAGAGGAGAGTTAACATTTCCTGCAAGCATTTTGCTTGAACTGTCAGAAGAATTTGCTGGAATTGGAGAAAGACTGGAAGAAGAACAGATTTGGCAGAAACATAGGTAGCTCCAGGCTGGACACAGTAAGCTTCAGGTGTCCATGGCACATCCAACGGGGAAGGAGAAACTCAGTGCACAACCCTGACATCCAAGGGAAGGCCAGGCCCGAGGGACACGTGCCAGCGGTCAGGATATCGATGAGATGTGAAGCCAGGAAGTCCCCAGAGGTGGGTGACAACAGAAGAGAAGGCTCAGAGGACTGAGTTCCAGGGACTCCCACGTTTGAAGGTCAGGGAGATGAGATGGAGCCCCCACATGCCTGGTCCCCAACTTACTACGGGTCCACGTAGGAGTTTTTGACTTTGCAAAGGTGCAAAAGCAACAGGAGTCAGAGCTCAGGTTCCAACCTTGGCCAGCACTGGGCAGCCTGATGCTCCCTGGGGATGCGGGATGGTGACGGTGAGCACAGCTCCCTGTCAGCCTGGGCTCACAGGGACACATCCCGCTTCTGCAGCGCGCTGTCTCTAGGCCGGGGCACTCAGTGGGTTAAGGGTAGTCAAGCCTTTTCAGCTTAGGGTGGGGTTATAAGGGCCCTATCATAAGCGAGGAACCTCTGCAGAGAGGCCAGAAATCTTATTAGCAAGGAGGGAAAGAGCTCAACGGGTCAGACACTGAGTGAGAGATCAAGTGGGACCCGGCCAAGGTCCCTCTTAAGACATGGTAGCCAGGAAGATCATGGTCTTATAATACCTTTGGGGTGTGGCAGAGGTAAAGCCAAACTGTGGCTTTGGGACCTGAGCGAAGGAGGAGAAAATGAAGTCGTGAACTTAGAGAACCCTTCAGGAATGCTTGCTATAGAAACAATAGTGATGCCAGGCACGGTGGCGCACGCCTGTAATCCTAGAGGCTTGGAAGGTGGAGGCAGGAGGATCGCAAGTTGGAGACCAGAGGCAGTCTGCGTAACTTAGCGAGACCCTGTCTCAAAAAGTAAAAAAATGGGCTGGGGGTGCAGCTCAGTGGTCCAGTACTTGCAGAACATGCAGGTGCGAGGCCCTGGGTTCAACCTCCAGTAGAGCAAAAAGAAAGAAAGAAAGAAGGAAAGAAAGAAAGAAGGAAAGAAAGAAAGAAAGAACGAACGAACGAACGAACGATAGTGACAATGTCCATTGACACATGCCACCTGCCTCAGCCATCAGATGGGAACAGGAGGGGTGGTGTCCAGCTCTGAGCAGGGCCCAGAAGGGGCTGGTGCTGCTTTGCTGAAGGTGTGTGCCAACCCCCAAAAGCTCGGAGCATAGATGTACTCTGTGGACGGACGAGATGGGAGCCCAGAGGAAGCGATAGTGTAGAGGCAGGGAAATAGGACAGGAGCAGGTGCCTGCACCTGTCAGGGAGAATCCAGAGCCTGAGCAGAGGGGGCTCACCTGGCCCAGGAAGGTGCCATCTCCTCTGACAGCAGGAAGAGGGAGGAGGAGCCCACCTAACCTTTTAAGCCAAGTGCCAGGAGGGAGGGAGTCTGAGAACTGAGGACGGCAGGGACACAGAGGGGAGCGTGAAGGGTAGGCTGCCCATGCATGACTCTGTCCACAGCAGGGAACACTGTGCCACCTGAGAGAACCCATGCGCAGGAAGGATGGCAGAGGCCAGGGCTGTGGGGCTGGAGGACAAGGAAAGCGAGTGTGGGAGCCCAAGAGAGCGGAGGACCCCAGGCTGCAGGCTTGATCAGGAGCGCCGTGATTGTGTGGGGAGAAGGGAGCCTTGAGGGGAGCGGGAGGAAGGGAGGACAGACCTGAGGGCCTCAAAAGAGCAGTGCAATGTGAGCAGGGAGAGATGGAAGCGTCTGGAAGCCCAGGGCGCCCTGTAGTCAGTTACATGCCCGCCAGCTGGGAGCCGTGCAGGGAGGGGCCTGGGACGGGAGAAGTCATCAGAATCGCAGCCGGGCTGTCCCTCCCGAGGGAGGGGATCTGCTGCTCGGGCCTGCTCAGGAGATTGTTCCAGAAGGTTCCCCCAGAGCCGCAGAGGACACTTCTGCAGAGACGCCTGCCCGCCGTGTCTTTAATCCTGCGCTCCTGCCCCCTTGCTGTTAATGACACGGGCAGGTGAGTGACCTGAGTGGCCTGGTCCTCCGCCTTCCCCTTTGGGGACTCCCCAGCCCCCCTTCTGCCTTTGCTGGCAGCTGGGCTCATGGTGTTGCTTCAAGGACAGGCTCTGCGGTTCCCAGCCTGCTGTGCCACCCTCTGCAGCTCCTCTCTCCGGTCCCTCTCTGGACTGACAACAAAAGCTGGCATCACTGGGCTGGTCACACAGCCAAGGAACGATGCAGGGGTGACAGTTTCAGGAAAACACCTCTCCTCCAGTGAAATGGGTGTCTAAAGGGGGAGCACTGCAGAGAAGGGGCCCCCCACCTGACCCCCAAACTCCACCTCACCCAGGAGATGTCGCAGCCAGGAGGCTTCACAAGATGAGGTGACCGTGCCCAGCCACGTGGCCGAGGCCTGGTCCTCTGATCCAGGAAGGTCACTGGGAGAGGGGGTGCTGAGCAAGCAGAGGGGAAAAAGGGGCCTCAGCCACCAAGCCAGGGTGGCAGAGTCACCTGGTGGCTGGCAGACGACTAAAGGAAGGCGCTATCATCTCTGATGACCTCCAAACAGGCAGTGGCCAAGCCATCGTCAGTAGTCATAGGAACTCCGTGGTGGAAACCGCAGTGTGCGTGGACCTGACCTTGCCCAGAGCTCCTTCGGCCTCCAGGGCTCCAGTGAGCCTTGCTGTAACCATGTGAGCCTGGCCTCTTCATGGATGGGAGGCCAAAAAGAGGGGTGTCGGACCCACCCAAATACGCAGAGCTGTTTGCAGAAGGCACAAGAACAGAGGGGCCTCCCCCCACCAGGAGCGTGGCCAAACTCATACAGTAGCTGTTGCCATAAAGCAATTCATTTCTAGAGGCCCTGAGCCAAGGCTTGGGCTACCATGTTTA
>VMDO01011226.1:13453-26091 GCA_007922755.1 Pedetes capensis
AAGAAGAAGAAGAAGAAGAAGAAGAAGAAGAAGAAGAAGAAGAAGAAGAGGAGGAGGAGGAGGAGGAGGAGGAGGGGGAGGAGGAGGAAGAGGAGGGGGAAGAGGAGGGGGAAGGAGAAGAGAAGAGGAGAGGAAGGAGGAGGAGGAGAAGGAGGAACAAGAGAAGGAGGAGACAAAGAGGAGGAGGGGGAAGAAGAGAAGGAGGAGGAGGAAAGGGAGGAAAAGAATGAGGAGGAGAAGAGAAGAGAGTTTTTTTGGAAATGAAAGATTTAACCTTAATTTTGGTGATGGTTTTAATAGTATTTGCTTCTCTGACCCATATTACTATTGTGATAAAGGATATGGAAACATCAGGGATTAAAATCTGCCTCTTTATGGAAGATTCACTCTGAGCCGGATATGCTAGGATTTCTGTTTCCTTGAGCAATCGTCCCAGTTTGTGAGTGGCAGGGCGCTGGGGGATTCTCAGAGCCTGGTCCCCCGAGGACCGAGTCTTGCAGCTGCTGTGGGCTCAAAGCACCTCATGCAGGCTACAGAAAAGTCTCACATGTCAACTCTTGCTTGTCATTTAACCCTAACCCTCCGGGACTCTGCAGTCTCCACATCAAGCCATCTCATAAGGCTTTGTCACTATGTGTTTTTAGTTCACCTGCACCCAGCACCGGGCAGAAGCCTCCCCAAGGGCTGGCTGCCCAGGGGTCTCTACGCCCACTCTGTCCGATTTAGGCCAAATGCCCTCGAGTTTGGAATCTTTGGGGAACACAATGACCTCCAGGTGAGATGATTATCATCAGAAGTTGCTGGAGAGCCACGGGGCAAATGCTTGGTGGTCTGCTGCTGGGAGGCTCGACAGCTCAGAGCAAGCAGACACTGGGGGTTCTGCTTTCCAAGGTTTTTGCCTGGCGTGCAAGTCCCTCGGTGTTCAGATTCACCCTCTTCTGGAACCCAGCCCCGATGCTACAGCAAACCCGCTGTCTGCACCCACCCTCTGCCTCGTTCCCAATGCACGAGGTTGCGGGAGAAGCGCCCTCTGCAGGCACTGCCGTCACCCTCAGGGAGTCCCTTTTCTGTCCTCCGGCTCCCGGGGCTGGCCTCTGTCTAGAGCTGCGCTCAGGCAGGTCAGATCTGCACTCGGGGGTCTCGGTCCCAGAGGACCCAGCGATTACAGATGCAGGAATTCCAAACCCCGTCAACAGGAAGAGGGAAAACATATGGAAGTGATTTTTATGGCCTCGTTTTGGCCGCATTGATCTGAGCATGACAAGACCAACCACATCCGCGAGGAGGGTCAGCTGCTGGCGTCTCGTATCAACTCATTTAACGGTACTGCTGAATTCACAGCATTCTTGGCCATGCCAGAACTGCAGGCATGCAGACGTGTGTGCGCAGGTGTGCACTCGTGTATGTGTGTTACACACCCCGCCATGGCGCCCTCTGCCCCTGCTGCAGCTCCCCAACATACTTTGTTCTCAGCCTTATGTGGCCCAGGTGAGAAAATCCAACTAGAGTCAGCGGTGGCCTGGGGGTCGCTCCACAGGGCCCATGGGGAAGGGAGGCGACACGGAGCCAGAAGCAGGGACCCGCCCCACCCTTTGGAATAGACCCATCTCATTTATTTATTTATTTATTTATTTATTTATTTATTTATTTATGCTGTGTAATTAATAAGGTGTAATTGATCATCTGAGTCCTTTCATGAAGTTTCCTCTGAAATGTGACACACAAAGCTCTCCAAAACCTCATAGAGTCGCTTGTGTCAACTCTAATAAAGAATGAATACACAAAGCCAGGTTGTGAAGGCTACACACGGTTGCCTGATGTTAACGACTACACAAACATCTGCCAGGACCGCCAGTCTGCAGAGGCCTTATACAAAAATTATACTTATACAAAAATTATACTCGACCTTATACAAAAATGACTTCTACCAGGACGTCTGCCAGCGACTGTGTTCAGCCTCACTCCAGTGTCACCCGTTTCTAATTCTTGTAGCCAAGGCCGATGGCTTCAACATGTCCTATGGAATCCTCCTTATTTTTGCTTTTAAGAATGTCTCTTTACTCCCTTATGTGACTGAGGTGAGAAAATCCAACTACAGTCAGCGTTGGCCTGAGGGTCGCTCCACAGGGCCCATGGGGAAGGGAGGCGACATGGAGCCAGGAGCAGGGACCCGCCCCACCCTTTGGAATAGACCCGTCTAATTTATTTTTCATTTATTTATTTATTTATTTATAACACATCTACTTGTCTGTGTTTTTAATTTGTACAAAAGTCCACTGCCTAAGAAGTTTGCAAACCACTGCTCTCGTCTAAATTTCCAGCAATACTAAACGTGCTTTACCTGTGTCCAAGTGCATGTATTCTGAGTGATGGAAAGGCCAGGAGTACTGCAGTTAACACTCAGACTTCGCTTTGGAGAAAAAACAGACCGAATCTCCTACTTGTGGTCGCTGTCTAGCTTCCTGAGACATTAAATCAACAACCTAAGTTCCTTGGTGTAATGAGGTACGGGATGTGGGTCTCTTATCCACCCAAGGGTCATCTGTCCTAGATTCTTTATCAGTTGAAAGAAGAAAACAGCTGACCTGCAGGACTGAGCGCCCCCTTCGTGGTTTGCTTTGTAGCACCGTGAATGGCTGGATCTATGTCCACCTGCATTTAAAAAGTCATCCCCTGAGTCCATACCACTCACCAGACCCTGGGCCAGGTCCCCCAGGCATGAGACATCACTTGATATCAAAGAACCCTGGCAGGGACCGACCCATCCACCGCTAAGATGTGGGCCAACTCAGCAGGCTGGTGGCAAAGTTTTGCAGCTGGTGGTTGACGGCAGAGCTCAGCTCATGAAGCCGCCATGTTTGAACTGGTGGGAAGTGAGGCACCCCAGGTTCCACAGCTGCCCCTTTCTCTGACCCACCTGAAGAATCCTAACGTTAGGAACCACACAGGCTGTGTTCCTGTGTGCTGGTGGTTAAATACTTCTCCCCCTCTGTTTCCTGGAAGAAAGGGAACATAAGGAATATACAGATTGCAATATACAGACTCCTATAGAGAAATGAGGAGACAAGGGTCATTTAGAAGCAGCAACAAATGGAAACATTCTTTCCATGCCTCCCTAGGGCTCAGGCTATGTTTCTGAAATGTTCATAAAAATGTTTGCATGTGCTTGTGTTAATTGATAAAAAATGTCTGGGGTAGATACATTTGACCTGACTTAAGCTCCATTACGTGTACAAATATCAAAACCTTACTACATGGTCTCTCATTATTATGTACAATTTTATGTTTTCAGGTATCAGCTAAAAATAAATTTAAAAAATAAAACAAGAAGCTGCTACATGGCCTTAGCCCAAGAGATTTGCAATGGTTCCAAGGAGGAAGAGAGCATTTTTTTTCTTTTCTTTTTCTTTTCTTTTCTTTTTTCTTTTTTTTTTAAGTACTGGGGGTTGAACCCAGAGCCTCATACTTGCAACCTTCGCAAGTGCTCTACCACTGAGCTGCACCCCCAGCCCATTATTTTACTTTTTATTTTGAGACAGTCTTGCTAAGCTATGCAGGCTGCGTCTGGTCTGGAACTTGCGATCCCCTGCCACTGCCTCCCGAGTCGAGATTCACATGCACAGCAAGAGAGGCTTTTTCAATGCTAAGTTTTAACAGGTGAGACTGCTGGGTCTCTTACCTGTAAAGCTGTTCCTACTAACGACACCTGATTGTGTTGAACCTGTCACTGAAAGCCAGTACCCCAGCTGGTTTCCTGCACTGAGAGGGTTCCCATGGGTAAACTTAGAAGAAAGGGGTGAACTTGAATTTCCTTTACAGAACCTCCCCTTGTCCTCCTCATTCCCTACACAGCACCCCTGTGTTTGAGTTCCACATTGAGGGGTGTGTGTGTGTGTGCATGTGTGTGTGTGTGTGTGTGTGTCATCTGTCTAAACACAGCTACAAAGAACAATGTTTGGAAGTCACTCAGCCCTCCCCAGGTGCTGGCAAGGTCCCAGGCATGGTCCCCTCTGCCAGCAGCCTCTCAGGCTCAGCTCCCCAAGGCTCACCCCTGCTGCCACAGGCTCTGAGATCCCTCCAGTGTGAGCCAGGCCTGGAGCCCCTTGGATTACAGAGGTCAGAGGTTGAGCTTCCTGATGGGTCCCACCGGAGCTCGCTCACCTGGCCCCAGGTGTGGGGAAGCAGCCCGCTGTCCCACTTAGGCATGGGGAACACCAGCAGCTGGGCAGCCTCCCTGAGGGGCACCAGTCCCCGCTCCATGAGCCCGTCCCCTGGCTTGGACACAGGGTAATGCTGGGAAAAGCTGCTTCCCGTCACCTGCCACGCCCCGCTGCAGCGATGGGCCCCGCCCTCAGTTTGTTGTTGTTGTTGTTAGGTGCCTTCGAGTTGGTATCCGACTCATAGCGACCCTCATAGGGTTTTCAATGGCAGACTGTTTTGGGATTGCCTTGGGAGTGGATTGCCAGGTCCTTCTCCCATTTTTGCGGTGCTGGGAATCAAACTCAGGACCTCAGAGACTGCAGAGCGGTGCTCTACCAACTGAGTTAATCCCAGCAAGTTATAAACCCCTTATTCACTAGCAGTGGGCTTTTACAGAGGAAATACAAACAGGCCTTAAACACGAATCCAGTTCAGACCAATGTTAGCTATGATGGATTGCATTATTTTGCTAGAACGAAATTGCTAGTTCAGAGCTCAGTAGTAGGAAAAATGTGTTGGTGGCTGTGCCTGTGCCTTTCCTGGCTGGAATATGTTTTACGGCTAGCTTGGTGGGCCATGGTTTACATCACCCATATTATCACCGCCATCATTCACCCCGTTCCATTTTGACGCATTCGCCTAGCTATTTTTAACTGCCAATCCATTATGTTGACAGGCCAATCATGTTCCAAATGCATTCCAAAATGCAATAATGAAAAATAAAAATATGTCATTTAAGGAAAACATATTTGCGGCCCATCTCCTGCTACATTTACTGCTATCCGACTGTTGCAATTGGTTTTACCCAAAGGGTATGAGGTTGGCAGCTGGCAGGCGCTTCCTTGCAAGGGGAGAGTGCTGGGCTGTGGGCTCAGGCTCCCACCCGCTTGTCCCGACGCACCAGGGAGGTCTCAGTTTGCCACGCTTCCCTGTGTGGCCTCTCCAAACCTTGTTGTTGTTGTTGTTAGGTGCCGTCGAGTCGGTATCCGACTCATAGCGACCCTCTGTACAACAGGGGAAACACTATTGTCAGTGCTTCTCTGCTGCTCATAGGGTTTTCAATGGCAGATTGATTTTTGGGAGGGGGTTGCCACACCTACAGCTTCTGGTGTTCCCAGGCGGTCTCCCATCCAGGTACTAACCAGACCCGACCCTGCTTAGCTTCCGAGATCTGACGGGATCGGATGCCACAGGGCTATAGCTGCAGGCTCTGCACACCTTAGTGTTTAAATAAACTGTTGCTTCCCTGGCACACTTGCACCCTTGTGATATTAAATCAGCCTCTCCTCCTATGAACGCAGGTCAATTAAAGCTAAGATCACCCGCCCAGATGGCTCTTTAAATTCTTTCAACTCAAGTCTTCACTCATTGACTACCTCAGGGAAGAGAAGTTTTAGCCTGCGGAAATGTTTTGCAGAGGATCTTGGCTAAGGAGACACGTGGCCTTCACAGCTGCTCACCGAGTGTGACTTGAGACAAGGGCACTCAGGGACATAGTGACGTTAGACTTATTTTTGGAGTCCACGGGGCACCGCCAAGGTGCCAAATGTACATTGTTGTTGTTAGGTGCCATTGAGTGGTGTCCGACTCATAACAACCCTCATAGGGTTTTTTTGTTTTGTTTTGTTTTGTTTTTGCCATACTAGGAATTGAACCCAGGGCCTCGCACCTGCATCCTCTGCAAGTGCTGGACCACTGAGCTGCACCCCCAGCCCATTTTTTTACTTTTGGAGACAGGGTCTCACTAAGTTACACAGACTGCCTCTGGTCTTGAACTTGCAATCCTCCTGCCTCTGCCTTCTGAGCCGCTGGGATTACAGGCATGCATCACCACGCCTGGCCCTGATAGGGTTTTCAATGGCTGACTGTTTCGGGATTGCCTTGGGAGTGGGTTGCCACGTCCTTCTCCCATTTTGCAGTGCTGGGAATCGAACTCGGAACTCAGAGACTGCAGCGCGGTGCTCTACCAACTGAGCTAAATCCCAGCCCAAATGTACGTATGGGCCTTGAAATAACAAGAGGAAATAATTTCCCAGGTAATCCCACGTCGGCCTGTGACAATTCTTTTTTTTTTTCTTTTGTAATTTCTTTTTTTTTATTAGAAATTTTTAATGTACATCATAATGTGATTCATTTTGACATGCTTTTCATTGTGACAAGTTTCATATATGCAATTTGATAAACATTATTCAAAAAATCACCATCAAAACAGAAAACAAACATGGAAATATTCAGGGACAGTGTGCAGTCAGATGCAAAATTTCCACAGAATTAATTTCTTAAGCTACCGGACTCAGGCCTTGGGCAATCCTCAGCGCTCTTTGCTTGTGGACACACCACGCCTGTCCCTGCGTCCGTCTTCACAGAGCGGTCGCTCTGTTACCTCTCTTCTGTGTCCAAATCCCCTCCTCTCGTAAGAATGACAGTCATACCAGGTTTAGGACACACCCCACCCCAGCTGGCCTTCATCCTGACTTGCTTACATCCGCGAAGACACCAGTTCCAAATAAGGCCCCTGGCTTATTCTGTTTGTGCTGCTAGAATAAAATACCCAAGACTGGGTCATTTATGAAGAACAGAGATTTATTTCCCAAAGTTCTGGATGCCAGGGAGTCCAAAGTCAAGGGGGCAGCAGGTCAGTGTCTGCCAGAACCTCCTTCTCCCAAGCTGTGCCCTAACACTGCAGAAGGGACGGAGGAGATAAAAGGGGCCAACTCCTCTGCCGAGCCCTTGGTAAGGGAGCTGAACCCCACTCATGAGGGCTCTGCCCTTACGCTCGGTTACCTCCTAAAGGCCTCACCTCTTCGGACTGTTGCATGAGGACTGACTTTCAACCTGTTTACGGACTGGGATTTAGCTCAGTTGGTAGAGAGCTGCGCTGCAGTCTCTGAGGTCCTGAGTTCAATTCCCAGCACCCCAAAAATGGGAGAAGGACCTGGCAACTCACTCCCAAGGCAATCCCGAAACAGTCAGCCATTGAAAACTCTATGAGGGTCGCTATGAGTCAGATACCAACTCAATGGCACCTGACAACAACAACAACATGGAAACCATAGCTGTCACCTTAGGTAAACACTGCTTAAGCACCTACTTAAGATAGAAGACAATTGGGGCTAAGATGCAGCTCAGTGGTAGAGTGCTTGCCTAGCCGGAGGCCTGGGCTTGATCTTCAACCTCAAAAAAAGAAAAAAGGAAGACATTTTGCCATCCCCTAATCCCTCAAAGGCCACATCCCAGTGTGACAGTACAAAGACACATACTTGTCTATCCCCACATGAACACCAGCTCTGTTTTCAAATCATTAAGAATGTACTATAATTATAAATCCTAGTGGGAGAAAATAATTGAAGAATTACTCATCCAGCCCACATTCAAATAGCATTTTTGAGCACTAAGATACAGGATTTGTATTCATTTTAGGGTGAAAGATTTTTTGTTTTAATGTTTATTGGTAGAAATAGATCTTTGATGTATACTTTGTGTTTATGTTGTTGTTGTTGTTGTTGTTGTTGTTGTTGTTAGGTGCCGTCGAGTTGAGTCCAACTCATAGCAACCCTATGTACAGCAGATCGAAACACTTGCCAATTCTGTGCCAGGCAAACGATCTTATTTATGTTTAAGCCCATTGTTGCAGACACTGTGTCAATCCATCTGGTGGAGGGTTTTCCTCTTTTGCGTTGACCTGCCATTCTCCCAAACATGATGTCCTTCTCCAGGGATTGTTCTTCTAGGACAGATTTGTTGGCTCTTTTGCAGTCCATGGTATATTCAATAGACGTCTCCAGCACCACAATTCAAAAGCATCAATTCTTTTTCTGTCTCTCTTGTTCAATGTCCAGCTTTCACAACCATATGATGCGACTGAAAACACCATAGCATGAGTCAGAAACACCTTTGTCTTCAATGTGACATCTTTGCTTTTCAATACTCTAAAGAGATCTTTTGCCACAGCTTTTCCTAGAGCAATGCGTCTTTGGATTTCTTGACTGCTGCTTCCACGGGTGTTGATTATAGAGCCAAGCAAAGCAAAATCTTGGACAACCTCAATCTTTTCTCCATTTATTGTGAGGTTGCGTGCTGACCCAGTTGTAAGGATTTTTGTTTTGTTGATGTTTAGTCATAACCCATATTGAAGGCTATGATCTTTGATCTTCATCAGTAAATGTTTTAAATCTTCTTCACTTTCAGCAAGCAGAGTTGTGTTATCTGCATAACACAGGTTGTAATGAGTCTTCCTCCAATCTTGATGCCGCGTTCTTCCTCATAAAGTCCAGCTTCTCGGATTATTTGCTCAACCTATAAATTGAAGAGATAGGGTGAAAGTATACAGCCCTGATGCACACCTTTCTCAACTTTAAACCACTCAGTGTTTCCTTGTTCTATTCGAACAACTGCCTCCTGGGTCATGTACAGATTTCTCATAAGCACAATTAGGTGTTCTGGTATTCCCATTTTCAGAAGTGTTATCCATAATTTGTTATAATCCACACAAACAAATGCTTTTGCATAGTCAATAAAACATAGATAGACATCTTTCTGATATAAGTTCTGTATTCTCTTGTTGTTGTTGTTGTTAGGCACCATCGAGTCAGTACCCAACTCATAGCGACCCTGTGTACAACAGGGGAAACACTATTGCCAATGCTTCTCTGCTGTTTATAGGGTTTTCAATGGCAGATTGATTTTTGGGAGTGGGTTGTCAGGTCCTTCTCCCAAGCCTACAGCACCTGGTGTTCCCAGGCAGTCTCCCATCCAAGTACTGACCAGGGTGGACCCTGCTTAGCTTCTGAGATCTGATGGGATCGGATGCCACAGGGCTATGGCTGTAGGCTCATATTCTCTTGGGGTTTTTTTTTTTTTTGTCTTATCTGGAATTTTTTTCTCTATATTAACAACATTATCTGTGATTCTTTATAGATTCTTTTTTAGATTTTAAAACTGAATTTGAGAAACTATGCATTTTGTATACTTTACTTCATCCAAAGAATTGTTTGCATATTTTTAAAAAGTTACAAAAAGGTTGAACTCAAGTTAAATAATCTCTAGGTCATAAATTTTCCACATTCCATTTCTGAAGAAAGACATAATTGTTCTACATTGTATCTTGCTTGCTGTCTAATAAGTCAAATTGTCAGAAGTGCATTGGTAAATTATTTCTGTTTTAAAATTATACCTTCGTCTACTTTTTCTCAGAGCTGATCTTGTTAATATCAAACACTGTGCCAGCCAAGCATGGTGGCACATGCCTGCAGTCCTAGCAACTCAAGAGGCAGAGCCAGGAGGATCACAAGTTCAAGGGCATAGGCCTTAGCAAGAGCCTGACTCAAAATAAAAAGTTAAGAATGTGCCAGGGGTGCAGCCCAGTGGTAGAGCACTTGCCAAGTATGTGCAAAGCCCTGGGTTCAACCCAAGTACAGGGGGGAAAAATCATGCCATATGCAACATTAGTCCAAACACATGAATAAAAATTAAACTTATAGCTTTTAGACTAGATATTTTAAAGTTAAAATTTACAGCTCCATATATATACATATATATATGTATATATATACACGTATATATATTTATATATATGTGTATATATATGTATATATATACATATGTGTATATATACATATGTATATGTATACATATATACATATGTATATGTATATGTGTATATATATACGTATATATATATACATACACATGCACACATATAGTATGCTATATGTTCAATTATCATTTCAAGTAACTTAAATTTATTTAGCAAACATTCAGCTAAACATTCTTTCAAAGACTTAGACACTATATCTAAATATGTTGCTAAGCCTATAAAACTTGAAAATCCAAGTAAAGTTGGCTATAATATTAAGGAAAAGAACATGGAGCCAAGCGTGGTGGCATGTCTGTAATCCCAGCAACTCGGGAGGCTGAGGCAAGAGGATCGAGAGTTTGAGGCCAGAGGCAGCCTGAGTAACTTAGTGAGACCCTGTCTGAAAATAAAAACTGAAAAAGAGGCTATGGGTGCAGCTCAGTGATATCAAGTGTTTGCCTACTATGTGCCAGGCCCAGGGTTCAACACCTCAGTCCTGCAAAATAAATTGATTTTAACATACTGAATTGTGAAGATACAAAAATGTTTAACATGACAAAATTACCAAAATAAAAACATTTTAAGGGTTATTTGGTTCTAGCAATATTAACTATTCTATATACTTTTGGATGGGGCTGGGATGTAGCTCAGTTGGTAGAGCGCCACTCTGCAGTCTCTGAGGTCCTGTGTTTGATTCCCAGCACCCCACAAATGGGAGAAGGACCCGCCAATCCACTCCTGAGGCAATCCTGAAAACAACCAATCAGCCATTGAAAACCCCATAAGGGTCACTATGAGTTGGAGAGGACTCGCCGGCACTTAACAACAACATACTTTTGGATAACATGTACATTTTAAATTTTATATAAATGTCCCCTGTATAACATGTTTTAAAAGCACACAAAAGTAGTTGACACTATAATATATCATTTTCATCCTGGTTGGCTTGTTAACAAAAAAATATTTGAATACTCAGTTGTTGTTGTTAGGTACCGTCGATTCAGGACCAACTTGTAGTGATCCTTTGTACAACAGAAGAAAACACTACTTGATGCTGTGCCATGCACATGATCTTTTTATGTTTGAGCCTATTGTTGTAGCCACTGTGTTTCTTCTCATTTTGAGTCATACCACATAAGCAAAAGGAGATCCCAGAGGCTTTACTCCATTCCTATCATTAAGGACGATTCTACTTTGGGGAGGCAACTCTTCCACAGTCGTTTCCTTGAAAGCCTTCCAGCTTGGGGGGCTCATTTTCTAGCACTATTGTTAGTGCTTCTCTGCTCTTCATAGGGTTTTCAATGGCTAATTGTCTTGGAAGTGGGCTGCCGGGTCCTCCTCCCTTGTCTGTCTTAGTCTGGAAGCTCAGCTGAAACCTGTCCACCATGGGTGGCCCTGCTGGTATCTGAAATATCAGTGGCACAGCAACACACAAGCCCCACAGAATGACAAGCTAGCAGACATGTGAGGGACTCAGCTCTATTAAAATACAATATTTGACTAGATCCCCTCATCTTACCCATCATTTGCCACCCCAGATCCTAAAACAGATGCCGATAGGTTGGACAAGTGCAAGTCTCTGGGAGCCACCGGTCAGTACAGCGGATGTGGAATTGTGCACACAGGGCAGTCTCCTGCCTCTTTCCTGTCACACAGTTACCAGCACAGACGCTGCAGATTTCACCCAGTTCACTGTCAACCTGTTTTTCTCTCTGCTCTGGGCAGGAAGACTGTCCATCTACTCTTAGCTTAAACCATGTACCGGATCATCATCATCGTCGTTGTCATCATCATCATCATCATCATCATCATCATCATCACCATCATCATCGCCTTTGTTTCGTAAAAAGAAGTGAGCAGGGCGGAGAATTGGCAGTGTTCCTGGGCCAACGGAACTGTCTGATTTCCCAGCTGCCTCACACCTCTCCTGCCACTGCTTTGAGCCTGCCGCTGGGTGGCCTTATTGTCCCCTGGCATTGCTGTGCTGCCTTCTTGGTCACCTGCCTTTCGAGGAACCTTCGCTGTGCCAGCTGCCGTCATTCACCGTCCAGAGTGACTCGGTTCTGAGTGCCTCTTTGCCAAATGCTGACCGTTCCTCTCAATCTCTGACTCAGACTCTGCCTCACTGGAAAACACAATTCTCCAAACCCAGTTGTGATCTGCCTGGAATTGGCTGAGGAGCCTCTGAGGATGGCTCAGGAGTTCATGCTCAGAGACCCTCCGCAGAGGAACTGCCGTGGTGCTAACACACAGTCCAACAACACGTGACCCTCTGAAAGAGAAAGCTCTGTGACAGCCCCAACTATTGCTTTCAGTATCCCTGTATTTTCTGCCGGTGCTACTCCAGAGCAGGCTCGATTGCAGTAAATCTGCGATCTCTATTTTCTCCAGGACAATCTTTCTCACTGGAAGGCCCAGAGTGATGGTGGGATGCTGTCACACGGCAATTGAGGATCTGTTGGGTTCATCATGGACAGTCATTGTTGACACAAGTCTGGGATTCGAGGCTGGGACACATCCAGACCTCTGCTTCTCCATCTCATTCTGAAAAGACCCGAGTTCCACCTGTCCTCCGAACAGACCCCCTAAGAGATTGCTGTAAACATCTACTTTCCCTCTGGGAATCACGGAGAGCGATGTCACTTCCTCTGAATCAGCAAACAGCGTTGATGCCTTGGAGGAGCCCGGAATTGGATTGGCTTTCATCTTCAGTTTGCATGCCTCATGGAAACAGCAGTTCTAGCCCCAATTTCCCCAAACCATGATGTGCCCAGTGGTTGCCCCTCCCTCCGCCTGAGTTCGCTACCTCCCAACTGGTTTTTTTTTACCATAAAAGTGAGCAGGAGGAGCACTAGGTCGAGGC
>VMDO01011226.1:26191-48835 GCA_007922755.1 Pedetes capensis
TTTTTTTTTTTTTTTTTGAGACAGGGTCTCGCTAAGTTACACAGACTGCCTCTGGTCTCGAACTTGCGATCCTCCTGCCTCCGCCTCCCAAGCCTCTGGGATTACAGACATGCGTACCCACACCCAGTAAGAATGATCTTTCAACTGAATCTTGCTGCTTTGAACCAAGCCTAGGGCTTGGAATGTGGGAGCTATGCTCCCTGAGGTCTCCTGAGGACTGGCTTCTGGTTGCCAGACCACAGCCCTGAGTTGGCCTTGGTTGCCCGTTTTCAGTACGATCTCTGCTAATATCCGACAGGGTGTTCTCTGCCATGAATTCCCAGGATAACCCGCACTGTCCTGTTTTCTGATTTCCCAACCACAGAGCTGCAGGATCCCTGGGCATGTGTGGACTCTGTCCGTGGTCAGACTCTCACAGGAACGCAGACTAAGTCCTGCTGCCATGGAGCTGGCCGGCGACCAGGGGAAGGGAACGTGAATGGACTAATTTCAAGTATGAATATCATTGAATCTTGGAACGCCCAGGGTGCTGAGCGCACACAAGGGACAATGACCCCAAGGCCTGGCCGGGTGAGAAAGGAGTGGAGTGGCAAGGATGAGGTCCTGTGAAAGCTGCTGTGGGGAGTGAAGCCGACATGAGAGGCGTTGTCCCCGGTCTCCATGGCTAAAGGCATCTCCAAGGGTCCAAGAGAGAACCCCATGGGTGCGTCCCCACGTGGGCTCCATCATCTCTCTTCAGAAGCTAATCGTTCACTCCACGTATATGGCGCTTGTAACGCAACTGAGGCTCTTTTAGCTTTTCTTTACCTCTACTTTCCCAATGAAAGACTCACCTTGTGACAGCATCTATAAAAGATTGTCTAGGTGTTGTACAACCATCAGAAGATTCAGTGGCTACACTACTGCTCAGTAGGCACTAACCCAGAGGGTGACTCGGTCATGGAGTAACAGCTGTCCTCATGTTGTTGTTGTTGTTGTTAGGTGCCGTAGAGTCGGTATCCGACTCATAGCGATCCTCATAGGGTTTTCAATGGCTGACTGTTTCGGGATTGCCTTGGGAGTGGATTACCATGTCCTTCTCCCGCCGTCCTCATAGAGACCTTGAACTCCCGACCAGCTGCCCAATGGAACACTGCAGAGCCTGGGGGAGATGCTCCGGTGGACGCCCATCACCCACCTCTGTCTCCACCTGCCTGGCTGGGGTTGTAAGATGACTCATCTGATAACATAGCGTTGTTGTTGTTAGGTGCGGTCGAGTCGTGTCCAACTCATAGCGACCCTCATAGGATTTCCAATGGCAGATTGTTTCGGGATTGCCTTGGGAGGGGGTTGCCATGTCCTTCTATTTTTGCAGTGCTGGGATCGAACTCGGGACCTCAGAGACTGCAGCGCGGTGGTCTACCAACTGAGCTAAATCCCAGCCCAATAACATAGTTGTTGTTGTTGTTAGGTGCCATGGAGTCGGTATCCGACTCATAGCGACCCTCTGTATGACAGGGGAAACACTATTGTCAGTGCTTCTCTGTTGTTCATAGGGTTTTGAATGGCAGATTGATTTTTGGGAGGGGGTTGCCAGGTCCTTCTCCCAAGCCTACAGCTTCTGGTGTTCCCAGGCGGTCTTCCATCCAAGTAACATAGTAGTGGTCTCAAATATCTATGAGGACCATGACATATATCATTCATTCTGTGGGGTTTCAAAACCTCACCTGGGTGTTCCCATTTTCTTTCAGAGATCATGTAGATGTAAACATTTGGATTATGATCCAACAACCTAATTACTTTGACATGTATTGTATGCTTTGAAATTTTCCTGTCTTTTAGAAAGGTCCAGGAAATGCAATCCTTGCCAAAAAAATCACTGCAAACATCCAAAGAGGAATCCATCATATTTAATGGCTTCTGATTTCACTTTCTTCACCGTCAGCACCACAGCCAGGAAAGGAAGTCACAGAGGAACCTTTGATATCGGAGGAAAGCAAAGTGAATGGCAGGGAGGGAGATGATAATGTCCCTTCCTCAGAAAACACAGGAATGACATAAAGCAGGACGTGGAGGAGGGAAGGAAGCCGGCCGCGCCCCACACACCAGAGCTCCGTGTTTACTTTGTAACGATGTCAGACAAGCATCCCTGATAGCAGACATCCTCTGATGGCACGTTTTCTTTATCCAAGGGTGTGTTTAGTGCCTTTGCAAAAGATGACGTGAGCCAGCTTTTACAGCCGAGATCTGAAAACCCAACACTAGCAACCTGTTTCTTAAAAGAAATAAAATAAGATTCTTGATTCAATACATTTTCCCAAAGAAATTTGACAAGATGAGGCTTGATAGTTCCCTTAGCTAGATTTCCTTATCTCTCCTTTTCTTTCTTTCCTTCTTTCTTTCTTCTCTTTTTCTTCTCTGTCTTTCTCTTTTTGTCTTTCTGTCTTTCTTTTCCCTATTTCTCTCTCTCTCTCTCTCTCTCTCTCTCCCTCTCTCTCTCTCTCACCCCCCCCCATTTGAACAGCGTTCTGAGGAAACTGATCAAGGAACCACACATAATTTGTGTAGCTTATATATAGGAATTGGGAGAAGGATCTGGCAATCCACTCTCAAAAATCAATCCACCATTGAAAACCCTATGAATTGCAGAGAAGCACTGACAATAGTGCTTCACCTGTTGTACATAGGGTCCCTATGAGTCGGACACTGATTAGATGGCACCTAACAACAACAACAATAGCAACAACAACAACAACAACATACAGACAGACAGGAAATTCATATAATGAGACTTGAAAACCCCGTGGAGTCTGATTTCTTCTTGGAAATCATAGCCACGTCCTTGCTCATTCATTTATTCAGCCACTAAACTCACATCAAAGAAAATGTGTTAGTCTCAGCAGAGCTGAGCTTTTGCCATTCGCCTGTCTCCCTCCCAGCCTCCCAGAGCCCACCATGCCCGTGCAATGCCACTGGCACCACGGTTGGCTTTGGGTTGACTCGGACATATTTGATTACCAGGCAGCAAGCAGAAGCCTCTGCAAAGGGAAATGTTCGCATTGGCAAGAAATAGCAACTGCTGCCGGGTAGAAAGAAGTTTTAGAAGAACATTCAAAAGAACCAACCACGCTCTCTGGGCCGGTGCGCTGTGGCGGACGACGTTAGAACACGGAGTGGCGGCTGGTTTGCAGGAGAGGGATCGTGACTCATAAAAACAAGATTAAGTGGCACATGGTTTTCTCTAAGTTCTGTTTAGTCTGTTACATTTCAAAGCTTCATAGCCGATTATAACGTTTAAAGTTCTGTTCCGAAGAAATAGGCTCAAGAACATTGTAATTTTCTCATATGAAACAATACATTTTCAAGGCCCTCAGATAAAAGAGGTATTGCTAAAGTTCACCTGGAGAGGTTAGTGATGGGGTGAGGAGAGGGTGCTGTCTCTTACGGTTTGGAGGTGAAGTGTCCCCCCAGAAAGGCTCATCTATTACTTCTGGAAATAATTATTATAACACCAGTAATACCAAAGAATGGTAATCACATAGAGGGGCTAGAAAATTCATGTAATAGTACTGACAATGTAAAAAGATAGTTCGCTACAGAAAAAGTTTCGATCTTAAACATAATTGGGATCCAAGGGTATATAGAAAAATATCACCACAAAAAGACATGCAAGTGGAAGAGAGGTCTTTGGTGGGGGGGTAAGACGGGGGGAGGAAGTGCACAAGACAGTAAGGGGGAAGTTATCTGTGCAATGTATAACAAAATGCATATATGGAAATGTCACAATGAAATGCATGTCAAAATGAATCACATTAAGTTGTACATTAAAATTCTCCAATAGAAAAGAAAGGAAGAAAGGAAGGAAGGAAGGAAGGAAGGAAGGAAGGAAGGAAGGAAGAAAGAAAGAAAGAAAGAAAGAAAGAAAGAAAGAAAGAAAGAAAGAAAGGTTCCCGTGTTGATGGCCGGGTCCCCAGGCGGTGGTGCTATTGAGAGGGCGCTGGACCTTGAGGGTCGTCACTCCATGGACGGGTCAATCCACTGATGAGTTTATAGCTGGGTGGGCTGTTTGGGGGTGGGGACCTGCTGGAGCAGTCGGTGGCTGGCCAGGAGTGTGGCTTGAAGTGTGTGTCCTGTCCCTGGGCCCCTCCTCTCTCTCTGTGCTTCCTGGGGGAGCAGCTTTGCCTTCCTACCCTCTCCCACCACGGGATTTCTGCCTCCCCTCTGCCCCGGGTGGAGCCAGCCAGCCTCTCCTCCTTTCAGTCGTTCCCCTTGCAGTGGCAGAGACCGACTCACAGTGTCCATCCCTACAATGTTGATGGTGACTTGTTGTTGTTGTTGTTAGGTGCCATCAAGTCGGTATCCAACTCATAGCGACCCTCTTAGGGTTTTCAATGGCTGACTGTTTCGGGATTGCCTTGGGAGTGGATTGCCAGGTCCTTCTCCCATTTTTGCGGTGCTGGGAATTGAACTCGGGACCTCAGAGACTGCAGCGCAGCGCTCTACCAACTGAGCTAAATCCCAGCTCCGAGGGTGACTTATGAAAGCCATAAACAGTGGCCGAGTGCCTGCCATGCAGACGAGCGATAGGAAGGGTTTGGAACTAGTGGGGTGGCCTTTCACAGTCCCCCAGGGGGACCTCCGAAGGCACCGTGCAAACTGGATGTGATGGGGCGCACACGCGCTCAGTGCATGGGAGAGCGGGTCGGGTGGATACATCCTGCCGCACGGCGATAGAGAGGAGGGCCAGAACTTTCCAAGGCTGCTCTTCTTTCTGTCTGGGTAGCTGACCTTCACCACCCCATGACGGTAAAGCAGAGGCACATCTGCAACAAGTAATGAGATGCTGATGTTGGGAGAGGTTCCTAATGGTTTGATTGCTGGAAAGTGGCCTCCCTCCAGTGATTTCCAGATGAACATTTGTGCACATGTGCTTAGGGGCTGCCCTCCGTCTTCCCGCGCCGGCCTCTTGTCTAGCAAGACCTTTCTTCTGCTGCCATCACACTAGGGCCCCGACTGCATCTGCCGCCCTTGGCCAGGGCCCCATCTGCCTCTGTTGCCACTGCTCAGGGCCCCAGTTGTATCTGCTGCAGACGACAGGACAGCTTTCTCTATGGTCCATGTTGACTGCAATGTCCTTAATTCTTCAAAGTCCGGCAGAGACCAGGCTGTAACTCTTAGTGAGTCTGGACATAAACAAATTTGGGGATAATGAGTTGGAGAACCATCCCAACAGATGCTTAAGGTTGCTACCACATGGTACTTTCAAAGCCCCTGGAAGAGCTGCCTCCTTTTGGCTCTTGGGCTCTCATATGGCTTCTCATTCTGAAGAAGCCGGCTGACTCCATTAGTAAGACGCTTTTCCCTTTTATTTATTTATTTATTTATCTTTGTTTGGTCCTAGGGGTTGGACCTAGAGTATTGGGCATACTAGACCCACTGATACTCAACCCCCAGCCCAATTTAAAAAACTTTTTATTATTTATGTTTTTATTTATTTCTTAATATTTATTTATTTATTTATTTATTTATTTATTTATTGCAGTACTAGAGGTTGAGCCCAGGGCCTCACACTTGCATGCTTTACAAGTGCTGGATCTCTGAGCTTCACCCCCAGACCATTTTTTTTTTTTTTTTTTTACTTTTTGAGACAAGGTCTCACTAAGTTATGCAGACTGCCTCTGGTCTTGAACTTGCGATCCTCCTGCCTCTGCCTCCCCAGTTGCTAGAATTACAGGCCTGTGCCACCGTGCCAAGCTTATTTTTTAGTTTGAAACAATGTCTCACTAAGTTGCCTAGGCTGTCTCTGGCTTCAAACTCATGATCCTCCTGTCTCAGCTTCCGGAGTCATTGGGATCACAGGTTTGCCAGCGAATTTTAAAAACATTTCTTTGCCTCTGCATGCAAGCCTCAATAGCAGAAACTCCCACGAAGAAATGATACAATCCCTTGCTTTCCCCCAAGATTGGCCACTTCTTACTACATTTGACATGAGACTACCTACTCTTATCACGGAAAACATCACACTTACTCACAGAGACACAGGCTAGCCCCTTTTTGCCCCAACCAGACAATAGTCCTAACATCAATGCTGCAGAATTTGCTAATTAGTACTATACAGTATATCAAGTGAATCTAAGGCTTTCTTTATACAATGCTGAGAATGGAGCCTGCAAATCTTCCTGAGTCTTTAAGTCATTTGTTGTTCTTATTATCCTTGAACAAGAAAAATGAGTGTGCACACACATACATGCAAATGTACACCCAGGTACACACACACACACACACACACGCACACACACACACGTCTTCCTAGAAGCACAAGGATGAGCAATAATTTACATGCACAGGTCAGTCTGAATGAATATCTACCAAAACATACTTTTCATTTACAGACGCAATTTTCAGAACTCTGTGAACGTTTTAAAAGTCATCGCTAATGATCACCAGAATGAGTCATCTCTGCAGGCTTCTATTGTCTTGAACATTGCCTTCTTCGAAGAGGGTCTTCTTTTTCCCTTGGAAGCCGTGTCTGTGAGCTGTTTAATTATGCAGATGTGAGCAAAGGCTGGTGAGCAGGACCTGAGCCCCAAGGCAAAGTCAGATATATTTTCTGCACAGAGGAATCTATGAAGAACCTAAATGATGACTTAAATTATTCAATAATTTGACGATGTAAAAATATAGAGTAGACATTCTTTTAGACAACCGTCAGCTGTGAGTAATGCTGACACACCAACACTTTTACCTATGTGTCTTGTATTTCGTATTTTCATTTTAAATAAGACATTATAGATAAAGGTCAAGCCCTCTTTTTGTTATTCCCTAGTCCTGTCCCTCGACTTCCCCTTCCCTGAGGCATCACAAGCCTCCCCTTGCTTTGGGTTGTCCCATCAATTTGCTGATACTATTGTGTAGAAAAGCCTGCAGCTGTGGCGTCCGATCCTGTCAGATCTCAGAAGCTAAGCAGGGTCCGCCCTGGTCAGTAACTGGATAGGAGACTGCCTGGGAACACCAGGTGCTGCAGGCTTGGGAGAAGGACCTGACAACCCACTCCCAAAAAGCAATCCGCCATTGAAAACCCTATGAACAGCAGAGAAGCACTGACAATAGCGTTTTCCCTGTTGTATATAGAATCGCTATGAGTCCAGATACCAACCTGATGGCACCTAACAATTCTAACATTATGTAGAAAACTGCTATACAGGACAGCTTCATATATCTTCAAATGATGCAAATAATTTTAGACAGAACATTGTTTTCATTTTTCATTCAATATTAAATTTTAATATCCATGTTACTGAGTATAAATCTAATTATCTAATTCATTTATTAAAATTGTTGATAGGTGCCATCGAGTTGTACCCAACTCATAGTGACCCTTTATCATGTTTTCAATGGCTGATTGTTTTGGGATTGCCTCAGGAGTGGGTTGCCACGTCCTTCTCCCATTTTTGTGGTGCTGGGAATCGAACTTGGGACCTGAGAGACTGCGGAGCAGCGCTCTCCCAACTGAGCTAAATCCCAGCTCCTTTTATTAGAATAGCACTACTTTATTTAACCAAATGAACTCTCTCTCATTCAGGCAGGATCAAGTAATGAGGATTTGATTTTCACTTCTGCCTGAAACATCCCCAAGCAGAAAAGATATTTGACATGATGCTGTTTAAGACACTGAGCCTTGTCAGGCATGGTGGGTCTGTTATCCTAGTGATTCAGGAGGCAGAGGCAAGAATATCACAGGTTCAAGGCCAGAGGCAGCCTGGGTAACTTCACAAGACCCTGTCTCAAGATAAATACAAAAGAGGCTATGGGTACAGCTCAGTGGCAGAGCACTTGCAAGATATGCTCAAGGCCCTGGGTCAGGTCTAGGACCAAAAAAAAAAAAGAGAGAGAAAACCCGTAAGACAGTGGACTGAAGCACTGAAGCAGCCCAGCGATCCCCACGAGATAGCAAAAAACAAGAACATGAAGTGTTCACTGGCCTGACTTTCCTTCCTTGAGAGAATTTCAGGCTGCAGGATGGCGGAGGAGGGGAGCAGGCAGAGCCCGTTGGACTCCTGAGTTGAAAAGATGGAGCTGAGGGTGCATGAAAATCACCATGGCTGGAGTTCACAGGACAGAATTCCAGCAAGCCAGGGCTGCACAGAGAGAAAAACCTGGAGGTAATTGGATGCTCACCCTTGAGTGTTTATTTGAGGACAGATTATCACATGCAGTTAAGGAGGCCTCCTGAGTCTGAAGACAGAAATACCCAAAGGATTAGCAGCAACAGGGCTTCCACTCATGTAGGTCTGAGAACGGCGATGTCCCCACCGGACAGAATGGACGACTTTAGGACTCGGAAGATGTTTCATTGGATGCACAATCTGGCCTTAATCCCTAGAAAATAATTACCACCGGTCTAATTATTTATGGTCTCATCTTGTTGTTGTTGTTGTTAGGTGCCGTCAAGTCGGTATCCGACTCATAATGACCCTCTGTACAAGGGAAACACTATTGTCAGTGCTTCTTTGCTGTTCATCGGGTTTTCAATGGCAGATTGATTTTGGGGAGGGGGTTGCCAGGTCCTTCTCCCAAGCCTACAGCTTCTGGTGTTCCCAGGTGGTCTCCCATCCAGGTACTAACCAGGCCCGACCCTGCTTAGCTTCTGAGATCTGATGGGATCGGATGCCACAGGGCTACAGCTGCAGGCATGGTCTCATCTAGAAAATCTTAAAAACAAGATCCAAAAGGGTCAGTCTGTTTCCAAGTAATTGAACTGCACCCCAGAATAAATCTCAAGGATACTGATAAGATCATAAAAACTTCCAATATCTAACAAAAGGCATTCAGAGAAGCAGAAAATAACACGTACTGGAGTGATAAATAAATCAAAATTGACCCAGAATTGACACTGGTTTTAAAATTAAAAGATAATGACATTAAAATGCAGTGATACCTGGAAGCCATGGCACATGCCTATATCCCAGGGACTCAGAAGGCTGAGGCAGGAGGATCATGAGTTTGAGACTACAGACAGCCTGTACAACTTGGCAAGATCTTGTCTCAAAATAAAAAATAAAAATATGGCTGGGAGTGTGTGGCTCAATGGTAAAGCATTTGCTTAGCGTATATGAGGCCCTGGGTTCAAACCCCACTACTTGTAATGATAATAACCACCCACATGTTCCCAAAGTTAGTAGAATTATAGAAGATATAAAAATGATGCAAGATAAACTCTTAAAGATGGAAAATATACAATATGTAGGAAAAAAACACATGTGATTGGATTAGCAATACATTAGACACTGCAGAAAAGATGAGCAAGTTGAAGACACAGCAGTAGAAACTATTCAAAATGAAGCAAAGAGAAAAATACTGAAAGAAATGAACAGAGCATCAATAAGCTGTGGAATATGCCAAGTAGCCTAATATACACATCCTTGGAGTCACCAAAGGGAAAGAGATAGAAAAAATACCTAAAGAAATAATGGCCTAAAATTTCCCAAATATGATGAAAGCTATAAATCTACAGACTCAAGAATCCTAACCATAAGAAAAACGAAGAAAATTCCACCACGGCACATAATAAATCATTTAAAATTAAGGCTAAATGTTGTTGTTGCTAGGTGCCGTTGAGTCAGGTACAACTCATAGAGACAAAAGATATATGTACAAAAGACGAATGTTGGTGGTGTTGTTGAGTGTTGTCGAGTCGAGTCTGACTGATAGCGACCCTATGTACAGGGGATCGAAACACTTCCCAATGCTGTGCCAGGCACACGATCTTATTTATGTTTAAGCCCATTGTTGCAGACAAAAGATGAACAGAACATCTTAAAAGCAGCCATACTAAAAAGACAAGAAGAATAGACTGACAAAATAAAGAGGAAAGAAGATACGTGTGAACGGCAGATTTCTCATAAGAAACAATGCAAATGGGAAGACACTGGAGCAACATCTTTCAAGGGCTAGAAGAACAACAACAACAACAACAATAAAGTCAGTCTTGAACTCTGTACCTAGTGTAAATTTTTTCCGAAAGTGGAAGTATACTGAGGACATTTTTTCAACTATGAAAGTGATTTCATCACATGACTTATCACAACTTGTTTAGCTGTTTTTCTGTTGGTGGACATTGAAGTGGTTTTCTTTCCTTCTCTTAATGGATGACCACTGAAGTGAGTACCATCTACATGCTATCTTTCCCACATCAGAATTTTTCTAGGCTACACATGAAGAAGGAATTGTAGGGTCAGAGGGAACCGCATCATCAGTTTTACCTTTATTCCCAAGGTGCCTGGAGAAGCCACTTGTAAGCATCGACATTGTCAGATTCAGTATTTTGCTTTTTTAATGGAGGTAGAAAAACAAAAGGGAAGAACGCACTCTGTTTTTCTCAAGCTTAAGGAATTAAAGACAAGATTTAAGCCTCAAGCAGCAATAGCGAAGGACTGAGTTTACAGGGAAAATATTAAATGGCATAGGAAACATCAAAAGAAGATGGAAGGAATACACAGTCATTATACCAAAAAGAATTGATAGATGGCCAACTATTTTAAGAAGTTGCATATGACCAGGAGCCAATGGCATGAAAGGACAAAGTGGAAGCTGCTGTGAAAGAATCGGTGAAGTCCAAGGCTCCAGGAATTGATAGAATAGCAATGGAGATGTTTCTGCAAACAGATGCAGCACTGGAGGTGCTAACCTACTTATGCCAAGAGATCTGGAAAACAGTTATCTGGCCAACTGATGGGAAGAGATCCATATTTGTTCCTATTCCCAAGAAAGGGGATCCAACTGAATGTGGAAATTATCAAGGAAGATCATCAATATCACATGCAAGTCAAATTTTGCTGATGATCATTCAAAAGCAACTGCTGCCATATATAGACATATAGATAGGGAACTGCCAGAAAATCAAGCCAGAAGCAGAAGAGGGAATGGAATCAGGGACATCATTGCTGATGTTAGATGGATACTTGCCAAAAGCAGAGAATACCAGAAAGAGGTCTATTTATGTTTTATTGCCTCCACAAAGGCATTTGACTGTGTGCATCACAATAAATTGCAGATAACATTGCAAAGAATGGAAATACCAGAGCACTTAATTGTACTCATGAGGAAACTGCACATGAACTAGGAGGTAGTTGTTGGAACACAACAAGGAAACACTTCCTGGTTTAAACATCAAGAAAGGTGTGCCTCAGGGTTGTATCTTTTCACTGTCCCTCTTCAGTCTCTATGCTGAGCAAATAATCCGAGAAGCTGGACTTTATGAAGTGGAATGCGGCATCAGGATTGGAGGAAGACTCATTAACAACTTGCATTATGCAGATGACACAACTCTGCTTGCTGAAAGTGAAGAGGATTTGAAGCAGTTACTGATAAAGATCAAAGAACACAGCTTTTGGCATGGATTGCACCTCAGCACCATGATAACAAAAATTCTCATAACTGGGTCAATAAGCAACTTCATGATACATGGAGAAAAGATTGAGGTTGTCCAAGACTTTGCTTTACTTGGTTCTACAATCAACACCCATGGAAGCAGCTATCAAGAAATCAAGAGATCCATTGCATTGGGAAAAGCTGTCACAAAAGACCTCTTTAAAGTGTTGGAAAGTAAAGATGTCATATTGAAGACAAAGGTGCGCCTGATTCATGCCATGGTATTTTCAGTCCCATCATATGGTTGTGAAAGCTGGTCATTGAATAAGGGAGACAGGAGAAGAATTGATGCTTTTGAATTATGGTGCTGCAGACAGATATTGAATATACCATGGACTGCCAAAAGAAACAACCAATCTGTCCTAGAAGAAGTATAACCTGAGAGCTCCTTGAAAGCAAGGATGGCTAGACTGCGTCTTACGTATTTTGGACCTGTTTTCAGGAAGGACCAATCCCTGGAGAAGGACATCATGTTTGGTTTCATGTCCTAGATGGAAGTGTTGGCAGGTTGGTTTATTCTGAGGGCCATGGGGGATGGATCTGTCCCAGTTCTGTGTCCTGTGTTTGTACCTTGGCCATCTTCTCCCTGTATTTCACATTGCCCTCCCTCCTTATGTGTCCATGTCTAAATTCTCTTCTGATGATATCCATTCATAGATATCAGTGACCTCCCTGATAATTTAATTACCTCCCTAAACACACTATCTCTAAATAGACTTACATTCTAAAGTACTGGGGGCTGGGATCTGAGCAAATCAGTTTTGGGGAGACAAAACTCAGAAAACAACACCCCTGTTTTTCATCACAATTGAACTTTAACATCAGTTCCTCAAGTTTCACAAATGAAAGCCCACCAGAACGTTCCACTGGAAGTGCACTGGGTTGATTTGGAATGAGGTCACATATTCACTTCAATGAACCTCCCTTTCGGGAACACACATCCCTCCTGTTGTCATTTTGTAGATAACCTTGAGTCTACTCAATTTTTTTTTTACAGAGAAGTAACTTTGGGCAATTTAATGTAAATCATGAATGACTTGTGCCACGGTCCACAGTGGATGCATCCTGTGATGGTGACTTTTGCACAGCGGTGACCAAACCACTTGAGCAAACAACTTAGGGAGGAAAGACTTCCTTTGGTCACAGCTCCAGAGGGTCCACTCCATGACTGCCTGGCCCCATGCACTCAGGAGTGGGAGCATGTGGCAGAGGAGGTTCTACCAGAGGGGAGAGGGACGCAAGAAAGACCAAAGCGACTCCATGCTGAGGGCCTGAGTTGTGTGGCCGAGAACCAGGTCCCCTGGTCATGTTTGAAAGGAAGCAGAGAGAGTGACAGGGAGGCACCAAGGACGAGATGTTCTCCAGGACCCACCCCATGACCAACTCCCGCCAGCTAGTTGCTGTTGCTATCCCCAGGGTCAGGAGGCCAAAGGAAGGAGCAAGATGGCGGCAGCCAAAGATCCCAGATACCTGGCGGAAGCTGCAACCAAGGCAGGAAGAGCCAGCCGGGGTGGGGCCTGGAGACTCCCAAGGAGCAGCCCGCCTCTTCCTGTCCTCCTGCCTGCCAGCACCAAGGGAGCTGGACACTGAGCCCCAAAGATGGGATGGCAAGCAGAGCAGGGGAAGGACAGGGAGGCTCTGAGAGAGGGTGGCCAGGTCACATACAGACACCACTTAAGTCTGAACCTCAGACCCACAGTGAGTCATTTTTTAGGAGGTAGAACTACGTCTCATGCTCTATTTGGTCACACAAAAGTTTACTTGTTCCTCTGAAATAATTTGACAGGGCACCCTGTGTGTTTCTTTAAAAACATGGCCGTCAAGGCTGAGAGCGTATGCAAATAACTGGCAGGCGGGATCATAAATGCTAATGTGGGCTCCAGCTCTCTCCTCTGCCCCAGGAGTCACACACATGAAGGAAGGAGAGTTTTGCAAAGGCTAAAGGTTTATGGCAAGAAATAATGAAAATTAGGAGAGGGAGTTCATACATCAGAGCCGTCAAAACACTTCACAGAAAAGATCAAGGGCAGAGGGATCCCGCAGATGTCAACAGAGGAAGTCAGAAGCAGGGCACGGAGTTGTGGGTTTGCACTCAAGCATTCCTGATAACGAGTCGCGTCCCTAATTGAAATCTGAAACTAATTAGAAGCAATAATGTGCTTGGCCTCAAAATTCGATCAGCACTAAAAATATAAGGCATGTTTTTTGAAGGATAAGAAAGCTTTGATTGGAGTCCCCTCCATCTCACCGAGCTGTGGTGGGAACAGGCAGGCAAAGCAGGAAGGGAGTGCAGAAGGACAGAAGGACGCCATCCCTCTCCTGATCCTAGGGGACGTAGGAGCCTGCAGCAGCAGTGAGGGCTACGCTCTGTCTTGGGAGGACACTGTGTAGAGGTCGCTGCTAACTTTGGATATTGGATTACAGTGGGTCTGAGCAGGCTGGGTCTTCTTTGGGCATATGTTGTTGTGGTTAGGTGCCATCGAGTCCGACTCATAGCGACCCTCATAGGGTTTTCAATGGCTGACTGTTTCGGGATTGCCTTGGGAGTGGATTGCCAGGCCCTTCTCCATTTGAATTGAACTCAGAGACTGCAGCATAGTGCTCTACCAACTGAGCTAAATCCCAGCCCTTGGGCATATGTTGTTATTGTTGTTGTGTGCCCTCGAGTCGGTATCCAACTCATAGCGACCCTCATAGGGTTTTCAATGGCTGGCTGCTTCGGGATTGCCTTGGGAGTGGATTGCCAGGTCCTTCTCCCATTTTTGTGGTGCTGGGAATCAAAGTTGGAACCTCAGAGACTGCAGCACAGTGCTCTACCAACTGAGCTAAATCCCAGCCCCATTGGGCAATGAGACTCCTCTTAAGTTTATATTTTCCCCCTCTCTCTCAATTCCTCTCAAGGTAACTTGGAAATGGTGCACGTCATCTATTGAACTGTGATAGTTAGGGCACCTCCCTTATTAGGGAGCTGTTGAAGCACCTCAATTCCCAGGCCTCACCCACCACTGATAACCAGAGCGCGAGTGCGCTGGGGGACTGACACCCATCGTAACACTTACTGAGGGTTCATGCTCTGGAGCAGCCACTAGGGCTGAAGGATGTGGAGACAATAGCAGGCTCAGCACAAAGGAGTAAGCTACTTCTTCCTGCTGCATCTTCCATCTGTGTGGTTCCAGGTGCCAAGCATGGAAGTGAAAAGGAGTGGGATCAGAGTCCCCCACATGCCCACTATTCTAGGGTTGTAGCTGGTCTGGTGGAAAGCTTTGCTGCCCAGTCCAATTTCTATAGGAGGACTCAGAAAATGTTGCAAGAACCATAATGACCAGGCAGTAATGTCAAGCTTATGCAAGTTGCCCGCAGAATCCAAGGTTAAACATGGATGCCGCCCCAGTGTATCCAAAATATCACTGCATCCCATTATCAATATGACAGCTAATAAGACTTTCTACATTTTACCAATGAGATCCTAATTTCCCCTATATCTCAAGACAGATGCTAAATTTTCTTCAGAAGTACTTGATCTGTATTTAAATGTCATAAAAATTATAGTTGAAAACTTAGATCCACAAACCCACGTGGTTCCAAAGATACTTTGGTTTTCCAACGATGTTCCAAAAAAGTCTTTTGTCCAAGTTGTACTAGGGATTGAAGCAGGGCCTCGCACATGCCAGGCCACACAGTCTTAGGGGACGCTGGCCTCTTGAAAGGGAGTTGTGGGTTGGAAGAGTGATGGGAAGGGCAGCGCCTGTTAAAGATGTTGGAGGGTGGCACAGTCTGGGGGCGCAGTCCTAGGACAGTGGGGAGAGGCCCCCCAGATGGTGACACTTTACTCCGACTCTCGCCCCTCTGGGCCAAATGAGCCCATGGGCCAGTGACTCTCCCGAGCGCCCTCTCGAGGCTCCCACTGGCAGGAACCCCATGAGTTGCTGCTGCTGGACTGCAGCTGACCGCCATCTTTACAAAGGAGATGCGCAGGTGCTCTGCGTCCATGAAACCCATGCCTGTTACCATGGAGACACGGACATGTGAATTTCATGTTAACTCTGTTTACATTAAAAATGATACCCAGGGCTGGCAATGGAGCTCAGCGATAGGATGATGCCTGCCTAGCATGTGCGAGGCCCTGGTTCAATCCTTAGTATGGGGCAGACGAAAGACTTTTTTGGAACATCGTTGGAAAACTGAAGTGTCTTTGGAACCTTGTGGGTTTGTGGATCTAAGTTTTCAACTATAATTTTTATGACTTTTAAATACAGATCAAGTACTTCTGAAGAAAATTTAGCATCTGTCTTGAGATATAGGGGAAATTAGGATCTCCTTGGAAAATGTAGAAAGTCTCATTAGCTGCCATATTGATTATGGGATGCAGTGGTATTTTTGATACACTGGGTTAAATAAGATACAGTATTTAAAGACTAGATTGACCCCTAGATAGTTTGCCATGATGATCCTGAACCACTACAGTCGTTTGACTTCTCACATGACAGTTCATGGGGCCACTCAGCCCCTCCTCCCTGTTCTGTGAAGGCCAGCTGCCCCTGGCAGGTGAGAGCCTGGGGGTGACTGGTATATGGGCAATTCTGGAAACAACATAAGGACTGGAGGGGAGAGGAAGGCAAGAAAGACTGAAGGGACCCATGCTGGACTGGTCTGGGCGGTGTGTGGCCGGGAACTGGGTCCCTGTGCTGGTTGCCATCTTGCAGCCTGCTGAGAACAGACTCCTCTCTTTGCTAGTGGGCACCGTAAGCTCGGCTGAGAGCTTTTGCTAATGCCGTGTAACTCTGGGCCCTGAAACAGGAATTTAATTGAAAACTCCCCAGTCCTGGCCAACACCCAGCTGCCCAACAATATTAGGTAATGTTTAAGAACAAACTTGGCGAGGTGTTTTTCTAGCGTGGTTTATACAGCTTGATCCTCACGGCTGCATGTGGAGTCCGGGCTGTTGCCAATGTCCACTCTCACTCTTCCAGAAATAATGATAGTGACTGGGGTATGTAAAGCTCACAGACGACCATCCAAACGAGGCCAGGCTTCTAATTAAGCCACACACATCCATTCCGCTAAGCAGCAAAGTCATGAAGGGGAGCCAGCGGTTCTTACTGCAGGAGCCAGAGAGCACAGCGATGTCAGCAGTGGCACCGGGAAGCTGCCATGGCCAGCCAAGGCCCGAGGCTGCCAAGATCTCCCCCCAGAGTCAGAAAAGAAAGGGGCCAGAAACCTCAGAGACGAAATAATTCTTTTGCTGGAAATCCAGATAACTGGCAGGGAAGTCGTCTTACAACCCCAAAGAGTAGTTAGCAGATGAGGGTCATTGTTTATAAAACCTCGCCGAGTCCTGGGAGAGGAGAGGAATTTATCCACTGGCACTGTGTTCCAGTGGGTGGGTCTGCTGAATGCGGGATGTTACAGTGCATAGACATCGCTTAATTAGCAGTGTCGGTGGGGAGCCAAGCACATCTGCGTGGGGCAGAACCAGGGAGAGGCTGCAGGGGGCAGAGGCTGTGGACACTTGGCCAGCAGAAAGGGGTCGCCTCGAGCCCTGCTTGGAGGCACCCTTGGCCCACTCTAAGATGAGAGGATCAGACAGCAAATCAAACCCAGCCCCCACTGGAAGGGCCTGCCAGGTCCCTGAGCCTGGGTGAGCAGGGAGCCCGAGGGGCCGTCTCCACCTCCCAGTTCTACCCATGGGTTGTTGTTGTTGTTGTTGTTAGGTGCCGTCGAGTCGTGTCCGACTCATAGCCACCCTCATAGGGTTTTCAATGGCTGACTGTTTCGGAATTGCCTTGGGAGTGGGTTGCCAGGTCCTTCTCCCATTTTTGCAGTGCTGGGAATCAAACTCGGAACCTCAGAGACTACAGAGCAGCGCTCTACAAACTGAGCTAAATCCCAGCCCCCTACCCATGAGAGGGAGAGTCAAATCTGGAGCCAGCGCCCAGGAGAGGGGCAGAGTGGCACTAAGGCCCCCAGCCTGGAGAACGGGCTCCCTCGTGCACGTGACCTCAGCAGAAGCGGCGCATGAGCTCACTCATCCCCAGAGCACTGACCCTGCTCTCTGCTGAATGAAAGCAGGTGTCCACAGGACACACCCATTCTGTGGTGATCTTAAAATGGTTTAAACGTGCAAACCAAAGTGTACCTATTTTCTCAAGAACAGAGCTGGGGGTGTAGCTCAGAGGTAGCATGCTCGCCTACCATGCGTGAGGCTCCAGCCCAATAATAATGATGATAATCATAATAATAACAACAGCCAGGCATGGTGGTGCATGCCTGTCATCCCAGCAGCTTGGGCAGCAGAGGCAGGAAGATCGCAAGTTCGAGACCAGAGGCAGTCTGCGTAACTTAGCGAGACCCTGTCTCAAAAAGTAAAAAAAAAAAAAAAAAAAAAAAAAAAAAAAAAAAAAAAAAAAAAAAAAAAAAAAAAAAAAAAAAAAAAAAAAAATGGGCTGGAGGTGCAGCTTAGTGGTCCAGCCCTTGCAAAGCATGCAGGCGCGAGGCCCTGGGTTCAACCCTCAGTACCGCCAATAATAATAATAACAACAACAACAACAACAACAACAACAACAACAACAAATGAATGAAAGAAAGTATAAAAACAAAATTCATCTGGAATCTTATCATGCAGGGATAATCACTGACAAAACTTTTAAAAAACCATTCTTCCTGTACTTATTATTGCTAGCTTGCTATTTTCAGCTCAGAACATTATTCCACGCCACTGGGAGTTTCTCAGTATTATCTCTCTGTTTAATAGATGCATAAAGCTCATTTTCACATGCATCTAAAGTCACCTCCGCACTGAAGTAGACTTTATATTAAATATCTATTTATCTTGATGTCAGCAGGATTTGTAGCTAAAAGACTTCCCACTAGGTTATTTACCATGTTTTTCCTCTCTCCGTTGCCCATGATTTTCAAGACAGCTGTGCAGCCATGGATTTCTTGACCTCTGGCTTGCTGGCTGTTAAATATTTGTGTCAAACCATGTTTTTCTCAAGCCATGTCAGCCAATGACTGTGCAAGGCAGGTCCATTCTGAGGGGAGGGGCTGGGTCCCCTGGCTCAGTCCCAATGCCCAGTGGCTTGCAGAGCCTTCATAGGTGCCTAGGGGCCTGGGGCGCTTCCACCATCCCCCACCTCAGTTACAGGGGTCAACTCATGTCAGTGGATGCCTCAAAATTCTTGCATATTGTATCATATCTTGGCAGCTGCTTCACAGAACACCCAGAGTCAAACTACCCGCTTCCTACTCCATATTGGTTTCTGCTCCACGGGGCCACGTCTCGCCCTATCTCCACTGTCATGGTTTTGTGTGTTCTGAGTTACCACTGATTTGTTGTTGTTGTTGTTGGGTGCCGTTGAGTCAGTGTCCAACTCATAGCGACCCTCATAGGGTTTTCAATGGCTGACTGTTTCCGGATTGCCTTGGGAGTGGGTTGCCATGTCCTTCTCCCATTTTGCGGTTCTGGGAATCGAACTCGGGACCCCAGAGACTACAGAGTGGCACTCTACCAACTGAGCTAAATCCCAGCACCACTGATTTAACACCCCACAATTCCTAGACGGTCTGGATGTGACGTGTCCAAGTGAAATAAACGTAGAGAGGAATGTCCTAACATTTGCCCTTGTTTTACCTGGGATTAGGGTGGCAACCCGGGACACATGGAGTCCACAATGGCCTCCCGCGTGTTCAGAGAGTATAGGACACATCGGGCTTGTATAGGACAAAGACATTTACGCAACCTGTTACGAGAGGAGGCCCACAGGCACCTTGGGTTCTTTCGGGAGTTGGTGCTCTTTTGCTGGCCAGCCTGGTTTTGAGGTCAAGGCTGGCGGTTCTCATGCCAATTGCTAAGAAGGAGAACAATCCTCCTAACGAGAAGGCGGCTGCTTTGCTGGCCTGGCCTGGCTGGGAGGCATCCGCACCATGCCTGAGCCTGCTCATCTCCCCCAGGGCCTCTGGGCTCCGTCTCAGATGCGCGGAAAGAGTGGTTTTGTTCCTAGCTTAAGTGTCTTCATGTGCACGCCGCTCCTGAGGCTGCATGCCTGGGAGACAGGGGTGCTTGGGCCGCCCTGGTTCCTGGGGTCCAGCGTCTCCACAGCAGTGGATGACTGGAGAGTGGAAGGCCGGGAGGCTGAGGCTGGACCCGATGAGAGAAAGGACCGTCTGCGCAGGGCGAGGCGGATCCAAGCCATGCGGGGGGGGGGGCACAGTCGCTTCTCCCAAGGGCCAGCGACAGGTGGCTCGGCGGGAGACAGGTGGAAAGAGGTGAACAGGAAGCTCGCCTGGGTGGCCTGCGGGCTGCAAGCTGCAAGTGTGGGAAACAGGCAGCTCGCCACCTCGCCACCTCTCCCGGGGGTGCTGTACCCAGGAGGCCCCTTCGCTGCCTTTGTTTGTCTTCAGGAGAGATCAGCTAGAAAAGTGGCGACCCGGGAGGCCTCCTCCCACCACGCTCGAGGCAGCGGCTGTGGGCGACTCCCCCCGCCTCTGGACTTCCTACTTCTGCCCAGGGCTGGCGTTTGGGAAGAGCCCGGTAACCACATGCAATGAAGGGCAGCTCTGCCCTGCGCAGACAGGGTCACCTAGCACAGCGTGTTCCACTTCCCACTAAAGCCAGGAGGCCACCTTTCCACGGCCACGTCTATCAGGGTTGTTGCAGGCCTCTGCAGCGGTCCACGCCTTCCACTCCTGTTTTGTCCGATAGAAAATGCAGAGACGGTAGCAACACGAGCATTTCAAGTTTTTTGTTTGTTTGTTTGTTTTTTTGTTTGTTTGCAGTACTGGGGGTTGAACCCAGGGCCTTGTGCTTGCATGCTCTGCAAGCGCTGGACCACTGAGCTGCAACCCCAGCCCATTTTTTTACTTTTTGAGACAGGGTCTCGCTAAGTTACGCAGACTGCCTCTGGTCTCGAACTTGCGATCCTCCTGCCTCCGCCTCCGGAGCTGCTGGGATCGCCGGCGTGCGCCACCGCGCCCGGCTACATTTCAAGTTTTTAAGAACTGCGCTGAATGGTGCAGCGATGAAGCTCAACTCGTGCATTTTGAGGCCGGCTCTGGAACACGGACTGGAGAGGAAGACAGCTCTGATCCCACAGCAGTGAGGACCGGGCGGGTGGTGCAGGTTGGAGACAAAACAGGAGCATCGAAGGAAGCCCGGCTGATCCAGCCCCGAGGGCAGCCTGAGCAGCCTGCCAGGTCTGAACCTTGAGAGCCCTGATGGGGCCGCCACCCTCGGCTCAACCCAAGCCGCCCGCACAGCGGCACCAGCGCCCTCTGCTGGCAAGGAGCAGGCAGGTGAGCGCCTGGGTCTCATGGAGGCTTTTCCGGCAGCTGTGCCAGGCATAGAAGCTGTGCGTGCACACATTCATTCAGATGAACAGACTATACGTCTTCTGAGCATCGCCGAGAGCTGGGGTTTAGCTCAACTGGTAGAGCGCTGCTCTGTGCTCCCTGTGGCCCTGGGCTTGATCCTCAGTACGGCAAAAATGGGAGAAGGACCCAGCAGCCCACCTCTGAAACAATTTGCCATGGAAAACCCTGTGAATGGCAGAGAAGCACTGACATAGTGCCAGGCATGGCACAGTGCCAGGGAGTGTCTTGTCCTGTTGTACATAGGGTCACTAGGAGTCAGACCCGACTTGATGGCAACAATAAGCACCAAAGAGTCTAGCTCTTTGGCTCGAATGCTTCTAGCATTTTTACCAAGCTCCAAGTGATCTAGGCCTGCAGCCATAGCCCTGTGGCATCCGATCCCATCAGATCTCGGAAGCTAAGCAGGGTCAGGCCTGGTTAATACTTGCATGGGAGACCTCCTGGGAACACCAGGTGCTGTAGGCTTGGGAGACGGACCTGGCAACTCCCTCCCAATCAATCTGCCATTGAAAACCCTATGAATAACAGAGATGCACTGACAATAATGTTTCACCTGTTGTACATATGGTCGCTAGGAGTCAGACCCCACTTAATGGCAACCATAAGCACCTCAGACTAAGCTCTTTGGAACGAATCCTTCTAGCATTTTCACCAAGCTCCGAGTGATCTAGAACCTTGGGACCAGAAGCGTGCTGGTCTTGACAGAGGTGCTCCAAGTGGCCAGTTCCGGAAACCAGCTCATAGAGGAAAGCGCCCTCCCGGTGGCAGGCCAGGTGGGCAGGCTCGTCCTCCCAGATGACGCCAGGCAGCGTCCTGTGGATCAGCCTGGCCAGCAGAGCTTGGGGATCCCGTGAGGACATCTCAGGCAGCACTTGAAATTAGTGCTCTCTTTTCCAACAAGCGCGCACACACAGCACACCAGGACACGCCGACAAGGGGGGTATTGCGGTCCTTTGCAGTTTACACCAGGTTCCACCGGGGTAAGCAGCACACACGTTTCTGAAGACGGGAAATCTGGATTTCCTCCCAGTGAACCGTTGTCACCAAAGCGCCCTGTCACACTTGGGCCTGCCCTGTCCTCACGAACCCTAACCCCGCAGAGAGCGCTGTGCGTCCCACGTGGCTCCCAGAAGCTGAAGGGGAGCGACCCCTTGGCAGGACGCTGAGAATCCCCGTGCATGTGAATGGGTGCGGAAAATGAGAGATCACGGGGTGCGGGGTGGGGGTGGGGGGAGCCCAAAAGCAACAGCTGTAAAGTGGAGAAAGGGGGTGGTTTTTGCTGGAGACCAAACTCCTCCATGTTCCTGGGATCTCGGGACTGAGATAAAAGCCATCGGCTCACCTCTGAGGTGGCCCAGCCTGGCGCTGCTTTTGTGGTCTTTCGGTGCCGGTGCCCAGGGGCGAGTGCGCGCGTGCGCCATGTGCTCACAGGTCACTTGAAAGACACCACCTTTTCGCTCTCAGCCAAGTTCACAAGGTTGTCCTGGACCGGGGTGAGATTTTCCCACTCAAACGAAAACATTAGAAAGACAGAAAAGGGGAAGAATGCTCAGGGGGTCTCCAAAGGCTTTGTCTGCATTGCTTTTGTGAACCAGGTTCATGGAAAGGCCTTCCAAGGCTATGCGGTGCCTGGCCGCAGAATTCGTTTGTGGCGAGCGCCACCTTGTGGTGTTTTTTTATATTTCCCAAAGTGGCCGTTCCGGGCTCTTTGTTGTGAAGTGGGACAGCGCACTCCTGCCACCCTGCACCCCAGCTTCCCACACCTACACGAGCGTGCCGCGCCCCACCTCCCATGCCCTTCCCACCCGCGAGCCCAGACTGATCCCCAACCTGCGTCCGTGGGCACCTCCAGCTTTCTGGAATGAA
>VMDO01011226.1:48935-68198 GCA_007922755.1 Pedetes capensis
AAAAAGGCTGGGGGTGCATCCAGCACTTGCAGAGCGTGCAGGCGGGAGGCCCTGGGTTCAACCCTCAGTACCGCAAAAAAAAAAAAAAAAAAAAAAAAGAAGAAGAAGGAGGAGGAGGAGGAGGAGCAGGAGAGGAGGAGGAGGAGGAACACCAACCTGCTGCCCGCAGCCTAAGGCCCAGCTGTCTCCTCTCCACCACTGGGCAACCCACCTGGACCCCCTCAGAGTCACCATGCCTGAGGCCATGGCCTGACCCAGTGCCTACGCCCCTGCTCTGCCCCCTGCCCGCTCTGCCTCAAAGCTCCTCTCTCCTTTCACCCCTGCATCTCCTTCTGGCATCCTGTGAGATTTTCTTTTGCATAACATGGACATCCTAGCAGCCAGGCCAGTCCCCTAGAAAACTAACCCTCCCAGCAGCGTGCCACCCGTGACTCCAGCCACAGTCAACTGCCACCACAGACACTCAGAAGAAGGGACACATCACCACCACCCATCGAAACTCCACATCCTCCGCATCCATGGCGGTCGGGGCAGCCATGGAGCCTCAGCGAGGGTGACCACTGATGTGGACAGTGGGCAGCCACAGGGACACCGTGAAGCTGTGTGGTGAGCTCTGGGTGAGACCCGAAGCCCACTGGTGGAGCCGTGGCATTTGCAGAATGATGCGCAGATGGAGCCGGTGGGGCGGGGAGGAGCCAGAGGAAGGGAACAGGATTCACGTTGCTGCTCATGCCAGCCCCGGTGGGCACGGGGCTCGCCCTGTCTAATTCTTCCCAGAGCTCTTCGGGCTAGTGATGGCGCCAAGGCTTGAGGAGGCTACCTATGTGCTTATGTCCTGGATTCCCCCATCATCCCCAGCCTGTTAAATGACCCACTTTGCTCTGCTGCCTTACAACTCCTCTCGTGGGCTCATGGCATCCAGAATCCCTGCCACGACCCCTCAGTTCTGTCTGCGCCCCTCTGGGGTGCCCACCTGAGCCCTCCTTGCTGACACCTGCCGCTCACGGGCCGTGGCAAGCAGCCTCCCCTCGGCCACTGCTGGGCTGCATTCCAGGAGAGCACTGGGGGTGCAGGCTGAGGGCCCCATGTGCTGAGCTCCCCCAGCCCTGGGCACAGCCTCACCCAAACGGATGAAATGCCATGTCCCCACTCTGTGTCTATAGTTTTTATTGTTAAAAAGATGTCACATTGAAGACGAAGGTATGCCTGACCCATACCATAATATTTTCACTTCTACCATATGCTTGTGAAAGCTAAACAGTGAATAAGGGAGACGGGAGAAGAATTGATGCTTCTGAATTATGGTGCTGGAGACAAATATTGAATATACCATGGACTGCCAAAAGAACCAACAGATCCAGCCTAGAGGAAGTGCCACCAGAGTGCTCCTTGGAATCAAGGATGGCTAGATCGCATCTTACACATTTTGGACATGTTGTCAGGAGGGACCAATCCCTGGAGAAGGACATCATGTTTGGGAGAGTGGCAGGTCAAGGAAAAAAAGGAAAACCCTCCACTAGATGGATTGACAGTGGTTGCAACAATGGACTCAAACATAAAAAAAGATTGTGTGCCTGGCACAGTGTCAGGGCGTGTTTTGTTCTATTGTACACAGGGTCGCCATGAGTCAGAGCCAACTTGACAGCACCTAACAACAACAACTGTAGCTTTTTAAAAGCCTTTGTACTAAGACACGTGCTAGGAAAAAGTATGATAAATCAGCATGATTTATCAATGATGGTGTTCACTGTTGGGCCAACGGGCTGAGCCGCCTTCACGGGTACAGGAGGCTCTTGGCGAGATGACCCAGTTCAGGCAAAGGGTGCTCATGAAGATGTCACGTTCATAAAAACAGGGATGCTTTCCTCTTCCTTTGGCTTGGGGCACATGGGGCAATGCTTTGCCCTCCACCCCAGATTTTGTCGTCAATGACTGAACTCTCCAAAGACTTCACGTCACGTGGGTGTTTCCACCATCCTGTGGAAGGAGAAAGGAAGGCAGTGTCTGAGTGTTGCGGGTAGGAGGCTGTGGGGTGGAGCCTGCAGGGTCTCCATGACAGAACCTTGGCAGATGGTCACAGCGCAAGACCCGGGTCCTCACTGTGCAATACAGAGAACCCATCTTTCTGGAACCCCAATATCATCAGACCAGAAGAGTAACATCTCTAAGAAAATCCCTTGAAAGACTGATTGTTGTTGTTGCTAGGTGCCGTCAAGTCAGTATCCAACTCATATCGACCCTCATAGGGTTTTCAATGGCTGAGTGCTTCGGGATTGCCTTGGGAGTGGATTGCCACGTCCTTCTCCCATTTTTGCGGTGCTGGGAATCGAACTCGGGACCTCAGACACTGCAGCGCAGCTGAAAGACTGAAGCATCCTCTAAAACACTACATTTAAAAATACATAATGAAGACGTCAGTGCTCAGAAGGACCAGACCCCTCCATCAGCCCATCCTCTGTCTTTGGCTAGCTTCTGAGGACCAACTTCTAATCGTGAGGTCACTGTCCCTGACACAGAGTGGGAATGGAGGACTAGGTGACTTTCAAAACCCCTCATCACGTCCCTCCACCCTGCCAAGAGTCAAGGGCCTTCCCTAAAGGTTAGACTTGCCAAAGAGATCCTGATCTTGGTGTCCTTACCCATGACATTCCCACAGATATCACCAGATGCACCAGCTACATTCCACGTCTGCCCCCAATCTTTTGTCTGTTATCCAAGACAAGAGAAGAAGAAGTTGTCTGTCCTCTCAAAGACTGGTTCTCTTAAGGGACTGAAATGCACATCTGCACTCTATTGGGCAAAATAGGACACACAGTCAGCCTAGACCCCAGGGAGTAGCTGTGGATGCACACAGGGACGTTGCCTCCACGGCTCATAAAGCGATTCTTTCCTTTTTAGAGTTATGAAATCTTCCATTGAAATGATGTCCCATGATTCGATCAACTGATTCTCTATGCCTCCACATTCTGCCTGGTTTTCATGAGGCATGATGCCCTAATGAATGAGATTGCGCCTATGAGTGTGTTAGAAGAAGTTGTTGGGCCGAAGGGTACATGCACTTGTTACTCACGGGTGTTGTCACAGAGCACCACAAACCTTGTGGATGAAAACAACAGAAATTCATTCTCCCATGGTTCTGGAGACTGGAGTTTTAAAATCAAGTTGTCTATAGGGCCATCGTCTCTAGGACGGTTCTAGAGAGGAATTCTTCCATGCCTTTTCCAATTTCTGGGGTAGCCCACCACCCCTGGCATTCCTTGCCTCTTGGACCCATCTCTCCCCTCTCTGCCTCTTTGTCACATAACCTTTTCCCTGGGTCTCTGTGCCCCTTCTTCTTCTCTTATAAGAGCACAGTCATGATGGATTTGTTGTTGTTGTTAGGTGCCGTCGAGTCGAGTCCGACTCATAGCGACCCTCATAGGGTTTTCAGTGGCTGACTGTTTCAAGATTGCCTTGGGAGTGGGTTGCCATGTCCTCCTCCCATTTTGCGGTGCTGAGAATCGAACTTGGACCTCAGAGACTGCAGAGCAGTGCTCTACCAACTGAGCTAAATCCCAGCCCATGATGGATTTAGACCCCCCCCAATCCTGTATGACCGCATCTGTACTTGATTACATCTGCATAGACTTCACTTCCTGATGAGTTCATGTTCACAGGTTCCAGAAGAGCATGAATTTGGGGGAACACTTTTCAGCTAGGACAGTAAGTGTAGAAATAGGAGGGTTCCGTGGTGCCAAACTCCACACGGTGGAGTTGCACCTCGTTGCAAAATATGGGAGAACCTATTCCCCACAGCCACAGCAACGTGACTCTTTGCCAACCAGATATTGGCAAAAAACAAACAAACAAACAAAAACAAAAAACAGTACTGTACCTCAGCCTTTGGTTTTTGATTACAGCTGAGCCTTCCTTCTTATGTGTCATTTGTACATTTGGGGAGGTCCCATCAGGTCTCTGATCATTTTTCTAACGGGTTTCTGATTTTTTCCCCTCAATTTTTTCATACTGAGCGTTCCTCACTCTTCCGAGCTCCCCCTGCTGGGCGCCTTGGGAAGTGTTTCCAAATTTGGACGCTGGGCTTCAGAAAAGTCCTGGCAATGTCTCCCTGGCCCAGCTGGTTCTGCACCTTGTCGTTGTCGTTTCTTGGTGGCCCCTTCCTGGGAAACTGTGTGTTGCACTCTGGCACTTTCTCCGGGGCGTGTTGCTCCATCCTGGAGGAAACATTTGGAAGGTCATTGTCAGAGTCAGCAAGATCCAGCGGCCTGAGCCCTTCGCTTAACCAGGACAACTGCCATCAGGACTGCGCTGAAGCTGGCTGTCACCCTCGCAGCATCAGCTGCTGTGCTCAAGCCGTCCTCCCAGCTTTCTGTGTCAAGGCTTTGGCTAGCCTGGGTCCTCCCTCCTGAGGCGCCAATGATCCGTGAGTTCCCTTTGGGTTTGTTGTTGTTTTTGTTGTTGTATGTTTTTTTTTTTTTTCTTTCTTTCTTTTTTTTTTTCACAGATGCACAAACACATCTTTGGGCCATTTGTGGTTTGTTCCCATCTGCTTATATTTTGAAGTTCCTGAGAATGCCTGTGACCTAGTTTTATTGTTAATACTATCCACGGCTTTCTGATTCCTAGCTTGTTGTTGTCTGTTCTAATGGGAGAATTCAACGTGGCCATTTTCACCTGCCCTTCCTCAATCCATAAGCACTCCTCATATATGAATGAATTAGGCCTGTGCCTCTCATATATATGTTGTTGTTGTTGTTGTTAGGTGCCGTGGAGTTGGTATCCGACTCATAGCGACCCTGCGTACACCAGGCGAAACACTATTGTCAGTGCTTCTCTGCTGTCCATAGGGTTTTCAATGGGGGATTGATTTTTTGGGAGTGGGTTGCCAGGTTTGTCTCCCAAGCCTACAGCACCTGGTGTTCCCAGGCGGTCTCCCATCCAAGGACTAACCAGGCCTGACCCTGCTTAGCTTCTGGGTCTGATGGGATCAGATGCCACAGGGCTACGGCCTCATATATATATATATATATATATGAGGCAACTATTTTCTACCAGTTATTAAAAAAAAAAGCTGATGATATTTTTTGGCACACCCAGGCTTCTTTCACATTTTTGTATGTTTGATTTTATCTTTTCCTTCGTGGCATCTGGATTTTGGATTTTTGAGTCATAATGAAAAATTTTCTCCCTGTAGAAGAATTCAATTACGTTGCCTTGTAGAACTCATATGACTTCGTTTTTTACCTTTACATTTCTAAATTGTGAGATTTATTTTTGTGTATAGCGCAAAGTGGGGTTATTTAATTGTCTCAGTGTTGTTTATTTAAAAGTCAATTGCTTTGCCAGCCTGTGCAATGTTACCTTTACCATACACCCAATCTCCATATGGACTGGATTACTTCTGGGCTATCTATTCAGTTCCATTGATCTATCCAGTCATACAATGACATGCTCTTAAAAAATACTTTGTTTTAAGACACTTTTGGGCCCCCAGTACTGATCACCCAGCTTCAGAGAGGCTTGACTGCACCACGCCTGCGGGAACCTGTTGGCTTACCCTTCCTCCTGTCAGCCCCATATCTATTGTAGTCATCTGCTAACTTTGGGGATCATTTCTTATGTGATCATCACTAGTGCAGAAAGGTGCTGGCTTCTGGGTGCCATGGCTCATCCCTGTAGTCCTAGCAGCTCGGGAGGCTACAACAGAAGAATCACAAGTTCGAGGCCAGAGACAGCCTATATAAATCAGTGAAACACTATCTCAAGATAAAAAATTTAAAAAGGGACTGGGGGAGTATCTCAGTGGTAGAGTGCTTGCAACGTGTGCACAAAGCCCTGGGCTCAGCCCTTCAGTACAAGAAGGAAGGGAGGGAGGGAGGGAGGGAGGGAAGGAGAGAAAGAAAGGAAGAATGAAAGAAAGAAAGAAAGAAAGAAAGAAAGAAAGAAAGAAAGGAAAGAAAGAGGGAGGGAGGAAGAAAGAAAGAAAGAAAAGGAGGGAGGGAGGGAGGGAGAGAGGGAAGGAGGGAGGGAGGGAGGGAGGAACAAGGAGTAAATTCTAAAAAGCCACAAGAGGACTTGAGAAATTCTTTAAGGGAATGGGGTGACTTGAAGGTGGGACCAGGTCCAATCAGCATGCACTCTTGCGACAGTGCCTGGCACATGTTGTTGTTGTTAGGTGCCGTCGAGTCAGTATCCGACTCATAGCGACCCTCATAGGGTTTTCAGTGGCTGACTGTTTCAGGATCGCCTTGGGAGTGGATTGCCAGGTCCTTGTCCCATTTTTGCGCTGCTGGGAATCGAACTCAGGACCTCAGAGACTGCAGCGCAGCGCTCTACCAACTGAGCTAAATCCCAGGCCATCTGGCACATGGTAGGTGCCGAAAGAGAATGGCTCCTGGAAAAGAGAAGAGCTGAAGTGGTGGGAATAAGCCAATGCTGGAAAGTGGGAGGGCAAAGTAGACCCTAGGTGGGAAGGTAACTTAGAACTAAAAGAAGTACCCCCAAATTCTTGGACTCACAATGTGGCCCCAGAAATCCAGCTGTGACTCAGGTGTAACACATTCCCACACTGCCTCTGACACCGACCCCAGGACGGAGCTGGAGTGGACACTCCCTCCTGTTTGGGGCCCTAGAACCTCTGTGCAAGGCTGCTGAGACCATGCACCTTGGAGTCAGACAGCCTTGAGTTCAAGTCCTTAATACGTACTAGCTGTGTGACTGTGGGACAGTTACCTAACCTCTCTGAGCCTTGGGTTCTTCATTTGATGATTCTGAGAGTTCTAGGAGATAATGCCAATGAGTTTAATAATGATTATTCAAATACAGCTAGAGCAAGTTTCTGTGTCTCCCTCAACTCTATCAGACACCTCCCAGATGGGACACAATGAAATTTCCCAGCCTCAAGCCAGGCCATGCTGGCGCTTCCTGTACTCAGTCAGATCCCCTCGGCCAGAGACTCAACAACCACAGGCTTAGGTGCTGTGTGAGAAGCTCCTGAAGCTACAGGAAGTTATGAGACCAAACACCTCTTTCCCTGGAAAGCCCAGTAAGAGACCCCGCCGTGGCTGTGGATTTCAGGGTGACGGGGCCTGGGCTCTGTTCCTTGGAGAATCCCCTTCACAGCACCAGGGGGGCCCTCAGAGCAACTTTCTAACACCTGCCCCTTCTTCTCTCCCAGGAACTCCACATGGACACCCCAGGCTGCTCCCGACCTTCACCCCAGCTTCCCCTACGATGCACACGTGACTTGGACCATCCGTGTTAGGACGGGGCCAACAGAGTGTCTGGGGACCTGAGGAACCCTGGGAGAAGGTGGGCACATGTGGCCAGGGGAGAGGGTCTCCTGGAAAATCCAGTGGCCTTGATTTCCACTTGAAAAGTAATTTGGGGAAGGAAGAATTCACCGCAGTGAGCTCAGAAATAGAATGGGAAGTTAAGCTGCGGCAAGAGCTGAGGGTCCTTGGAGGCGTGAGGGGAAATCAAAGCTCCACCACGGGGACACAGCGCCCCCTGGTGGGACATCCTGGGATTGCTCTAGGATCTCTAGACGCTGTGCAGTGGAAGGAGGAAAACTGACCCACACGGGGACACAGCGCCCCCTGGTGGGACATCCTGGGACTGCTCTAGGATCTCTAGAGGCTGGGCTGCTCTCTGCTGGGGAAGGAGGAAAATTGACCTGTATGGGGACACAGTGCCCCCTGGTGGGACATCCTGGGACTGCTCTAGGATCTCTAGAAGCTGGGCTGCTCTCTGCTGTGGAAGGAGGAAAACTGACCCACGTGGGGACACAGTGCCCCCTGGTGGGACATCCTGGGATTGCTCTAGGATCTCTAGAGGCTGGGCTGCTCTCTGCTGTGGAAGGAGGAAAACTGACCCACAGGACACAGCGCCCCCTGGTGGGACATCGTGGGACTGTTCTAGGATCTCCAGACACTGGGCTGCTCTCTGCTGTGGAAGGAGGAAAACTGACCAACCTCTGCCAGGGCTGCATTCCCTCCGGAATAGGGAAGCACAATGCTCATTTCCACCATCAAAGGTTAGAAAAAGATGTGTGCAGGCGCACTGCAAGTAAGGTGACGGGGCGCCCTGCCTTAGCATTCATCCCACTGCTTTCATATAATTAACCTGTATTTGCCCAGGCACTGGGCCAGGACTAATCTCATCCAATACTCTCAAGAGCCTTGCAGGGATCCAGGTAGTTACCTTAGTGCTGTGGGTTCAGGAATGGACTCAGCGCCAAGGGGCCTGCTCGAGGCCAGGCAGGCGGTGCCAGGGGTCTCCAGCCAGGGCGCACATGAGCTGCTGTGAGCTGCCTGGGAAGTGCATTGCTTCCCCTAAGCACATGATAAATCTCTTTTAACCCCCAAACTCTTGGATTTCTTTTCTGACTGAACATTGGCTTTCTGCTTAGCAACTCCAGACCTCGGTTTGTTTTCAGGAAAGTGAAAGGCCTCCCTTTGAACAAGTTTATTGATAACCCACTATTTGCAAAGAAAGAAAGAAAGAAAGAGTAGGGAGGGAGGGAGGGAGGGAGAAAGGAAGGAAGGAAGAAAGGGAGGGAGGGAGGGAGGGAGAAATGGAAGGAAGGAAGGAAGGAAAGAAGGAAGGAAGGAAGGAAGGGAGGGGCTGGTAAATTCTGGGTTGGAACTGTGGCAAAAGTCAGACTGCAGGAGGCTCTAAAATGACTCCGGTGACACTAAGGCAAGGCCACAATGAAACTCTCAGCGCTAAGAAACCAAATAGCCTGTGGCTCATTATAAGCACATGCCATGGGTAGAAGGCTAGGATTAGGCTTGGGGTCACTGTGACGCAGAAGGGTTCAGGAGCAAGCTGTGCTGGGACCTGGGGAGAAGGCAGGAGAGAAAGAAGACAGGAGAGAAGGAGGGCCAGGGAGGAGACTGTCACAGAAGCAAACAATCTTGACTCCAATTCTGGGAATGCTTAAGAAAGATTGAGATTCCTCGCCACATACCCAGGACATGGCAGCTCTGAGAAATCCACAGCAAACACCTTGGCAAGAACTTTCATTTTGGCACAAAGATCCCCCTCCTTCGGTAGGAGCTGGCTGACATTCTTCTTGGAGGAGAGTTCTGAGGCCACACCCAGACTCCATGGGCAAGGATATTGGGGATTTTTAAAGCACCCCATAAATAGGGTCCCTCTAACCAGCATGAGGGGCTGACACTCAGGCTACATTCTACTCACTCCTTTATCCCCCCTCCCATCGAGTGAGCAAAGATGGCCCCTGACCACCCTGATCAGCCTCAACCACCTCAATTTTGATTGGCTACCCCTAGCATCTCAGTTAAATAACTGCCCCTACCTGGCAGGTATGACAGTTCACCTGCTGTACCTGTCAGGAATGTGCCCTGATTGGCTAACCCCGGTACACACCCCCTCTCAAGAGCCTATATAAGCAAGCTCCTGGTCCCCACCTGGACCCTCTTGTTTTCACCTGCTACTGGATCCCATCACCTTCACCCAGTGATCCCCAATCCTGTGGAAGACCACCTAGCAAGCAGACGAGTCAAGACCAGGGGCCCTAAAGTGCCGAAGGCTACAAACAAGCCACAAAGAGCCTCCCAATTCCTCCCTCCCTTGGGAAAGAGGGAGGCAAAGAAGGCGAGCTGCGAGAGTCAAGACCACCGGACCTCCAGCCCAGTGGAACACCAAGTGCTTGTAGCTGTGCCTTTAAGGCTGAGCTGTACCATCAGTGAGCAGGCTCTGAGCTAGCACTTGACAGGGGCTGCTTGCTGGTTGCACCACACTTGGGGAGCAACCCAATAAACATTCCCTCTCCTGTTTCCCAAAGAAGGTCTCCCGAGGTCCTTCTTTGGTGCCTCCGGCCACCACACCAACCCGGTCCAGTGGGTCCCCCATACCCACTTGGTGTCTGGGCAAGGCTCTGACCTGTGTTGGGCCTAAGCCAAACCCCGACACAAGGAGGCTGCCATTGGTCAGCGATGTCTGCCACATCAGCATCTAGGGCAGTGGCAGGATCCATACCGTGAACTTGCCTTGTATGGTCCCAGGGAGCCGTCTGTATACAGAACCCTCCACCCAAAGGCTGGGAATGGAGTAATTGACCCAACACACAGGAGCAAGATTCAAGAGAACCAGACAAAATGCCAGAGCCTCCACCAAGTGGGAACAGAAAGGGGTTCTGGGGGCTTCTGTGGCCTGGAAAAATGAGGAGGACAGATGTCATCCACATAGACAACAAGGAAATGTTGCAGGACAGAAAATAGGTTCCCAGGCCGACTTTGGTATACTGGAGAGGGCACAGGAAAAGAGGCCAGGGGAGTCCTGGGCAGGGCAGGTGTCAGCATGGTTGACCCGTCCTGGGCCCTCTGAAGACATCAGAGACAGGAGCAGTCCTGGCTGAGCACAAACCAAATGGAGGTTGGAAGAACAAAACGAGCCAGATCCCCCCATGGGGAGGGACAAGCAGAGTCTGAGGAGGGCCCTCGTCCTCAGAATTGCTGTGGTGCGGGTGGCCCCAGTATGTTTCACTGCTGGACTCTGCAAGGCAATAGGACAGGAGCCAGGGTGGACAAGCAGAGGGAGACAAGGCACGGCAAGGTCTCCCACCCGGGGAATGAACCCAAGCAAATAAGCGCACTTAGTCAGCGCTCAGGTGAGTGACGTTAACTGAGGACCTACTGCGTTAAGCACTCACGATGCCACAAGCTTCATGGAGTTTACAGAATTAAAATGAGCTAGAAAGGAAAACCCCACCTGTTCTACTTTCCACTCCTGTTGTTAACCAGTAGCCTGTGGGCATCTTTACTGAGGAAATCGATAGGTGTAAGAGGGCTTTCCATGAACCGGGTGCAGTGGCGCACGCCTGTAATCCCAGCGGCTTGGGAGGCAGAGGCAGGAGGATCACAAGTTTGAGACCAGAGGCAGTCTGCATAACTTAGCGAGACCCTGTCTCAGAAAGTAAAAAATGGGCTGAGGGTGTAGCTCAGTGGTCCAGCACTTGCAGAGCATGCAAGCGTGAGGCCTGGGTTCAACCTCCAGAACCACAAAAAAAAAAAAAAAAAAAAAAAAAAACAGGAGGGCTTTCCACACCGTCCTTGTCCTAGGAGAGCCTTCTGTAGTGGAAGACTGTCATCAGCTCTCAGGCCCCCTAGACACCTGCTCTTCTTCCTGGCTTTATTTATGATCCCTTTGCGTCTCCCACTGCCGACATTTTTCACAGCTTTTCTTTATTCCTCTAAGATTTCCCTAACGTTACCTGCTCTTTGCTACTGCCAAGGCCTTTCTGAAGTTGGGCAACAGTGTTCTCTTTTATAAACTTGTGAATATAAAAATTAGTAAACAGGAGGAGAAAAAAGACAGAGAAGTGCCTATTTTTAAAGTCTGAATTGTTGAAGCTGTCCAAGATTTGGGGAGAGAAACCATCACTAATTTTACTATGCTAAAACCAGTCTTATAAGATATGATTTTTCCACCCATAATCCAGCCACTTAACATTACCACAGGTGTCTATTCTATGTTCCCTTCCAACACATAGCCCTAAATCTAGTCTGCAACATGGCAGGTATGTAGGGTATTACTTTGTGTGTTTTTTTTTTCCTCAAACTTATTTCAGAAGGACAACTTCTATGCCGGGCGTGGTGGCCTATAATCTTAACGACTCAGGAGGTAGAGGCAGGAGGATCACAACTTCGAGACCAGAGGCAGTCTGTGTAACTTAGCGAGACCCTGTCTCAAAAGGTAAATAAAAAAAAAAAGGGCTGAGTGTGCAGCTCAGTGGTCCAGCACTTGCAAAGCATGCAAGTATGAGGCCCTGGGTTCAACCCCCAGTACTGGAAAAAAAAAAAAAAAAAAAACCTTCTATGTTGTGGTTATACTTGTTGTTGTGTTGTTAGGTGCTGTCAAGTCGAGTCCGACTCATAGTGACCCTATGTACAGCAGATTGAAACACTTCCCCATTCTGTGCCAGGGACTTACAAACTTGTTATTGTTGTTGTTTTGGGCTGCCGTTAAGTCAGGCCCAACTCACAGAGAACCTATATACAGCAAAAGGAAACACTCCTTGATACTGTGCTAGGCACACGATCTTTTTAATGTTTAAACCCATTGTTGCAGGCACTGTCAATCCATACAGTGGAGGGTCTTCCTTTTTTCATTGATCTGCTATCCTCCCAAACATGATGTCCTTCTCCAGGGATTGTCCCTCTTGACAACATGTCCAAAATATATAAGACACAGTGTAGCCATTGTTACTTCCAAGGAGCACTCTGGTTGCATTTCTTTTAGGACAGATCTGTTGGTTCTTTTGGCAGTTGATAGTATGTTCAATATTCTTCTCCAGCATCATAATGCAAAAGCATCAACTCTAGCCAGGTATAGTGACTCCCACCTTTCATCCTAGCAACTTAGGAGGAGAAATAAGGGGGATCACAACCTTGAATCCAGAGGCAGCCTGCATAACTTAATGACATCCTATCTCAAAAATACAAAGTAAATAGTGGGCTGGGGGTGTAGTTCAGTGATTGAACGCTTGCAAAAAAGCATGCATGAGGTCCAGGGTTCAACAATCCAGTAACACAAAAATTAATTAATTAATTAATTAATTTAAAGCATCAATTTCTCTCCTGTCTTCCTTATTCAAAAACCAGCTTTCATAAGCTTATGATATGACTGAAAATACCATGGCATGAGTCAGGTACACCTTTGTCTTCAATGTAACATCTTTACTTTTCAACACTTTAAAGAGATCTTTTGCAAGAGCTTTTCCCAGTGCAGTATGTCTCTTGATTTCTTGACTGCTGCTTCCATGGGTGTTGATTGTAGAACCAAGTAAAACAAAATCTTGGATTACCTCCATTTTTTCTCCATTAATCATGAAGTTGAGTACTGACCCAGTTGTAAGGATTGTGTTTTTGCTGATGTTGAGATGCAGTCCATACTGAAGGCTGTGTTCTTTGGTCTTTATCAATAAATATTTTAGATCTTCACTTTCAGCAAGCAGAGTTGTGTCACCTGCATAATACAGATTGTTAATGAGTCTTCCTCAAATAAAGATGCCATATTCTTCTTCATAAAGTCCAGTTTCTTGGGTTATTTGCTCTGCATAGAGATTGAAGAGGTGTGGTAAAAGGGTACAGCCTGGACATACACATTTCTTGACTTTAAACCAGGCAATGTTTCCTTGTTCTGTTTGAACAACTGCCTCTTGGTCCATGTCCAGATTCCTAATGAATACAATTAAGTGCTCTGGTATTCCCATTCTTCTCAATGTTATCCATAATTTATTGTGGTCCACACAGTCAAATTCCTTTCTGTAGTCAATAGACCATAGATAGACATCTTTCTGGTACTCTCTGCTTTAGGTCAATATCCATCTGATATCAGTAGTGTTGTCCCTGGTTATGCATCCTCTTCTGAGTCTGGCTTGATTTCCCAGTAGTTCCCTGTCTGTATACTGCTATAATCACTTTTGAATGATCTTTAGCAAAATTTAATTGTGTATGATATTAATGCTATCATTTGGTAATTTCCACCTTTAGTTGGATTCCCTTTCTTGGGAATAGGCACAAATATGAATCTTTTCCAGTCAGTTGGCCAGGTAGCTGTTTTCCAAATCTCTTGGCATAAGCAACTAAGCACCTCCAGTGCTACTTCTGTCTATTGAAACATCTCTATTGGTATTCCACCAATTCCTGGAGCCTTGTGTTTTCTGAATTCCTTCAAGGCAGCTTCCACTTCTGCCTTTAGTACCATTGGTTCCTGATCATATGGGACCTCTTGAAGTGGTTGATCATCCACCAACTTTTTTAGTATAATGACTCTATCTATTCCTTCCATCTTTTTATGTTTCCTGTGGCATTTAATATTTTCCCTGTAGAATCCACTGTTGCCACTCAAGGCTTGATTTTTTTATTCTTCAATTCCTTAAGCTTGAGAAACACAGAGTGTGTTCTTTCCTTTTGGTTTTCTATCTCCAGCTCTTTGCACGTGTCATTATAATATTTAATTTTGTCTTCTCAAGCTGCCCATTGAAATCTTCTGTTTAGTTCTTTAATTTCATCATGTCTTCCTTTTACTTTAGATGCTTGACATTCAAGGGCTAGTTTCAGAGTCTCTTTTGATATGTAATTTAGTCTTTTTTTTCCTGTCTTTTTAATAACTTTTTCATTTCTTCATGAATGATGTCTTTAATATCAGGCCACAACTCATCTGGGTTTCAACCATTTGTGTCTAATGCATCACACCTGTTCTTGAAGTCTCTGAACTCAGGTGGGATATACTCAAGGGCATATCTTGGCTCTCATACACTTGTTCTAATTTTCTTCAGTTTTGGTTTGAACCTGCGTATGAGCAGTTGATGGTCTGATCCATAATCAGTATCTTGTCTTGTCCTGACTTTGCATATTGAGCTTTTCCATTGTCTCTTTCCACAAAACTAGTCAATTTGGTTCTTTTATGTTTCATCTGGTGACTTCCATGTGTATAGTGTTGGTGGAAAAAGTGTATTTGCAATGAAAAGCTCATTGGTCTGACAAAATTCTATCATGCATTGTTTCTGTCACTTAGGTCATATTTTCCAACAATTGAGTCTTCATTGTTTCCAAATTTTGCATTCCAGTCACCAGTAATTATCTATACAACCTCATTGGATATTCAATTTATTTCAGATTGCAGAAGCTGATAAAAAAATTTTTCCCTTTCCTCATTTGTCACCTCAGTGGTGGGTGTGTAAATTTGAATAATAGTCATATTAACCGGCCTTCCTTCTAGGTGTATGGATATCATTCTATCACTGACAGCATTGTACTTCAGGACAGATCTTCAGATGTCTTTTTTGATGATGAATGCAACCCCATTTCTCTTTAAATTGTCATTCTCAGCATAGTAGACAATATGATTATCTGATTCAAAATGGCCATGACAGTCCACTTTAGCTCACTCATGCCTAGAATGTCAATGTTTATGTGCTCCATTTCCCTTTTGACAGTTTCTAATTTCCCCAGATTCATACTACGTACATTCCATGTTTCGATTATTAATGGATGTTTATAGCTATTCCTTCTCATTTTGACTTATGTCATATCAGCAAATGGGAAGTTCCTGGGGCTTTACTCCATTCCCATCATTAAGGTAGACTCTGCACTGAGGAGGCACCTCCTTCCCAGTTATGTGTTGAATGCCTCCCAACGTGGAGGGCTCACTTTCTAGCACTGTATCTGACAGTGTTTCTCTACCATTCATAGGGTTTTCAATGGTTAATTATTTCGGGAGTATGTTAGCCATGTCATTGTCCCTCGTCTGTCTTAGCCTGGCAGCTCAACTGAATCCTGTCCCCCATGGGTAACCCTGCTGGTATCTGTAATACCGGGAGCATAGCTTTCAGCCTCACAGCAACACACAACCCCCACAGTAAGGCAACCTGATTGCCACGTAGGGGAAGATCCTCGCAGCACCACTTATGTGAGGACCTCATTCATCATAAATGACTGTGGTTTCCAGGAGTGAATAGGGCAGATTTTCAAAGGGTGGGAAATACAGCAAGAACCCAGGTGTAACTTCAGAGTTCTGAATTAGCCACCTGGGAAAAATTTCCAACCTTGGTAATCGTGCTTCTCCCTTGAGGACATCTGGGGAAGGGGAGCCAGCTGTATGAAGAGGAGACACAAGGGCAATGGGTATGAAGCCCACAACCTCCATGCTCAGGAGCCCACACTTCCCTTCTTCACACTGATGTCACTCTTACCCTGAGGACAGTGTGAAGTGCAGCCCTGGCCACCCAGAGCCCTGCCCCTTCTGGCTGCCCCTCTGCGATGTTCTCAGCACCGAGGAGTCTTGATCTCTGTGAGCCCCGCCTCCTTAGATTGCTGCTTCTGTGCCACAACTTTAACTTCCCCTCTATTATTGAAATTTTGGGGGTAAAAATCTAGCTTCAGAGCCAGACAGTAACTTAAGGCATGAGTTCAGCCATCCTGCCCTGGACCCTCAGCAGTACTTCATCACATCTGGAGACCCCTGTGTCCACGCCAGCAACTCACCTTGATCCCCAACTCTTCTACTTCAGACAAGTGAATTTTGAGGGTAGCCACATTCAAACTGTAGCAAAGAACAATCCAATTCTCTACGTCGTTGTTGTTGTTAGGTGCCATCAAGTCGTGTCTGACTCATAGCGACCCTCATAGGGTTTTTAATGGCTATTTCGGGATTGCCTTCGGAGTGGGTTGCCCCATCCTTCTCCCACTTTTGCAGTGCTGGGAATCGAACTCGGGACCTCAAAGACTGCAGAACAGTGCTCTACCAACTGAGCTAAATCCCAGCCACCACCACCCCATTCTCTACGTGGCACTCCCAAATTCTGCTTCTAACTTGTAACTGTATCATTCTCACGAACTGATTCTAACCCTCACTGCCAAGTCTTGCTGGGATTTTTCTATTTGGCAAAGAGCTGTGCACTCACACCCCCAACGTTTAGCACCTAAAAGCACCTAACAGTTTTGAAATCACCGTTTTCTCTTTAAATGATCAGATTTCTAGGCATATCTTCCACTCACGATTTCATTGCCTCAAACATTATTACATGCGAAACTTTAAAATCTTGCTCCTCAAACTTACGGGAATGATCTTAGAATCGTATTTCTTCCAGTCCTTCTCTTTTTTGCAGCTACTGATAAAATGTTGCTGCTCTGTTCCTCCAAGCTACCTGTCTATCTGCCTGTCTTACTTAATGTGTGACACTCCAGCTTCTCCCCACTATAACAAACACCCAAAATAACCAAGGGGCTAGGATTCAGCTCAGTTGATAAAGCGCCACTCTGCAGTCTCTGAGGTCCTGGGTTTGCTTCCTAGCACTCCAGAAATGGGAGAAAGACGTGGCAACCCACTCCCCAGGCAATCCCCAAACAGTCAGCCATTGAAAACCCTATGAGGGTCACTATGAGTCAGACATGACTTGACGGCACCTAACAATAACAAGATAACCAATTCATAGAGAGAGAAGGTTTATTTTGGTTCACAGATTTGGAGACCTCAGTCCATGGTCAGCTGGCTCTGTTCCCTAGGGCCTGGGGTGGCACATGATAGTGAGAACCTGTGGCTGAGAAAACCTGACCATCCCATGGCCAAGATACAAAAGAGATGGGAGAAGGGACCAGAGTTCAACTGTCCTCTTCTGGAGGACATGCCCAGCAACTGCAGACCTCTCGCTATGCCCCACCTCTGGAAGTTTCCACCTTCCAACAGTGCCACGCTTGGACCTAAGCCTTTAACACATGGGCCTTTGTTCCCCAGTCCTAGGTGGGTGAGCCCAGAACCTTGCATGTGCTAGGAAAAGGCTCTACCACTGACTGCAACCGCAGTCTGCTTTCTATTTCTTAAATTTTGAGATAAGGCCTCACTAAATTTCACAGGCTGCCTCTAACCTTGAATTCATGATCTTCCCACCTCAGTCTCCCTAGTCCCTGGGATTACAGGCACACACCACAGCATGTGGCAACACATAGCCTTTCGGGGATATTTAACTCTACAAACTCTAGCATGTTGGCGATTCCTAGGAGAACTTTTGTCGTGTTTTTTAACCTTTGTATTCTGTCTAAGACATTATTAAACATAACTATTTCCAGGCAAAGATGTTGATTATGTCAAAGACAGTCAGCACAGGCTGTTGCTATCTTGTTGCTTAATATTTTCTTTTTATCTAGAACTTATGTTTTTTTGTTTTTTTGTGTGTGTGGTACTGGAGGTTGAACCCAGGGCCTCGCACCTGCATGTTCTGCAAGTGCTGGAACACTGAGCTGCACCCCAAGCCCATTTTTTTACTTTTTGATACAGGGTCTCACTAAATTACGCAGACTGCCTCTGGTCTCGAACTTGCGATCCTCCCGCCTCTGCCTCCCACGCCGCTAGGATTACAGGTGTGCGCCACCACGCCCGGACCAGAACTTATGTTTTGTAAGTAAAATTCCTTTGGACAATGGAGCATGCCTATAAGCTGGGGAAATATGTTTCATAAGCATGTCCTCTGCCACTCTACATAGCATTCACAATAACCACGGACATAGAACTCCCTGTAGACCATGATGGGGGAGATCAGCAGGACCCAACGTGACCACATGGGAAGCAAGCTAGCCACTCTTTCCTTTAGAACCTGGACATGCAGAAGAAAGGGCAGTAGAGTCTCAAGAAACACACAGGAACCCTGTCATATCCTTTCTTACTGACATTGCATTTTTATATTAGCCACTAGATGATGCTGACAGAGACAACACAGAAGTAAAGGGAAAGACAGGCCAACCTGCACTTTGTTTTGTTTTCAGTCCATGCTTACTCATCTTAATTCAGTGTAAGGTCAAGAGTGTGGTAAAACAGGTGCAATAAAAACAGCTCAGCTCACTTCCTGCAGCATTTCCATGGCTCTGATAAAAACAAAATACATATATGTGTGCAAACTATGAAATAGGAATCAAAGAATTTCTGTGACTCCACACATGACTGTGCTTACATGTGATTTTTAAACTGATCTTGCTCAACACTAAGACGGATGGTAAAATCCATCCATAAAGCTGGGTGCCCCATGACACACGCCAACAATCTTAGCTACTCCGGAGGCTGAGGTAGAAGGATGGCAGGTTCAAGGCAGAGGCAGTCTGTACAATGTCCAGGCCCAATTTCAAAATAAAAAGTTAAAAATGGGCCTGGGGGTGTGGCTCAGTGGTAGATCACTTGCCTAGCACGTGCCAGGGCCCTGGGGAAAAAATCTATATTAATCTAAAATTTGAATTTTTCTTTACTTAGGATGATATTAAATAGCAATTTAAAACAATATGAAAAACTGGGAGAGAACTAAGAAGAAAAGCTGTACATTTTATTGCCTTTAAGGGCACATTTTCCAGGTTTTGAACACAGGGCCCCACATTTGAAATATGCTCTGGGCTGGACACAATGGCTCAACGCCTGTAATCCTAGTGACTCGGGAGGTGGAGGCAAGAGGATCCTGAATTCGAGGCCAGAGGCAGCTTGCTAAACTTAGCGGGATCCTGTATCAGGACAAAAAAAGTGGACTGGGGGTGTGGCTCGGTGGTAGAGCACTTGCAAAGTATGCAGGAGGCCCCTGGGTTCAGGCCCCAAGGAGAAGGGAGGGGAGGGGAGGAAAGGCAAGAGGAGGGGGAGAGGAGGGTTGGGGAAGAGAGGGGAGAGGAAGGTAGAGGGGAGGAAGAAGGGAGAGAGGGAGGGAGGGAGAGAAGGAGGGAAGGAGGGAAGGAGAGAAGGAGGGAGAGAGGGAGGGGGGGAGGG